>JANHGN010024236.1:13968-30281 GCA_024605025.1 Megaceryle maxima
AGCTGCTCCTCAGCACCCTTGTGCTCCAGCCCCTTCCCCAGCTCCATTGCCCTTCTCTGGCCACGCTCCAGCCCCTCAGTGTCCTGAGTGTGAGAAGCTCCAAGGGCAGGTCCACCACTTTGGTGTGGAACCCACATAGCACAGACAGAGGCTTGAGAGGAGCTTCGCCTGAGTGTACCTTTTAAAACAAGCTCTCATCTGTAGGAGAATACAGACTCTAAGGTACCTCTGACACAAGCTCTTCCAACTGATGCACGCGGCGTTGCTGCCTGCCATCCACTACTACCTCTAGTGATGACTCTCAACTCTGGGAACGATCAGATGCAGGAAGGCTAAGGACAGCTGTGTTAAGCAAAACAAACAATGGAGGCCAGAAAGGAAAGCCAGGAACACCAGTGGTACCAACAAACGTGTGTTTCTCAGCCACAGAGAAGATGACCTGTCAGTGCTGGGTTAACTGTTGGACTTGATTATCCTAAAGGTCTCTCCCAACCAAAACAATTCTAAGATTCTGTGACAGCAAGAGGGGGACTACAAGACATAGTACCACGTGACTGAGCAGCCTGTAGGGAATTAGCAAAGCAGAGATGAATTCTGAGTAAGGATCCAGCCAAATACGGTGTCCATGCAGGGCAGATGATGGAAGAGATGTACAGTAGAAGTTAGGATAAGCAACTTGCCCTTGGCAAGCTGGACTCAGTCTGACAATGAAAGCACAAAGAGAATTAATCAGCATTACTAGAGGAACGTGCAGAGCTTGCTGGACTTCTCAAACCCTCAAGGACGTGCTCTAGCAAAGAGCTCAGCAGGGTGAGCAGGCAGCTGATCAGAGCGCCCATCAGTCGTTAGGAGTGGCAGCCAAGAACACCCTGGGTGGTGTTACTGCCCAGCAGTCACCAGTGGCAGGTTTCAGCAGACGCCCGATCACACCATGACCTGCCCTTGTCAGTACTACATGCTGCAGATGACATACTCCTCTTGTCCTGTGTCCAACTCACACCCCCTTTCTTCTGCATTCAATGCGTCCTCCTTGCAACTGCCCAACAGTCCTTCCCTTCCTCCTGAAATACCAGAGCCCCTCAGTCTCCTACAAACACCTAAGGAATCTCTGAAGCAGAAGTACACTACTCCACAGTGGTGGATGAGAAGCTGGACATGAGTCAACAGTGCACACTTGCAGCCCAGAAGGTCAATGGCATCCTGGGCTGCATCCAAAGCAGCGTGGCCAGCAGATGGAGAGAAGTGATCCTGCCCCTCTGCTCGGCTCTAGTCAGGCCTTGCCTGGAGCACTGCGTGCAGCTCTGGAGCCCCCAACAGAAGAAGGCCATGGACCTGATGGAGTGGGTCCAGAGAGGACCACAAAAGAGATCCAAGGGCTGGAACCCCTCTGCTGGGAGACCAGGCTGAGAGAGTTGGGGGTGTTCAACCTGGAGAAGAGAAGGCTCCGGGGTGACCTTATTGCAGCCTTCCAGTATCTGAAGGGGGCCTGTAAAAAAGCTGGAGAGGGCCTCTCTACAAGGGCTTGTAGTGATGGGACAAGGGGCAATGGTGTTAAACTACAGCAGGGCAGATTTAGATTGGACATTGGGAGAAGTTCTTTACTCTGAGGGTGGTGAGACACTGGAACAGGTTGCCCAGGAAGGTGGTCGATGCCCCATCCTTGGAAACATTCAAGGTCAGTCTGGATGAGCAACTGGCTCTGAGCACCCTGCTCCAGTTGCAGATGTCCCTGCTCCCTGCAGGGGGGGGTTGTACCAGATGACCTGGTCACTTCCCACCCCAACCATTCCATGATTTACTGTTCTGGTAAAGTGCTCAAGCACATTGCACTCCAAATTTCAGCAGGTGTAGAGAGCAGAGGAAAACAAGATGACAGCGAGAAGGATCAATAACTAAACTCTGGGATTAGTCCCCGGCTTGTTAAGCAAGCCAGCAACATGGGATGAGCAAGCACCTCACCTACACTGCACTGCACCAGCACCACAAAGACCCCAAACCCATCAGCCCAATGCGAGACCATCTGCTTGCAACCCTAATGGATGGTCACAGGGCCAGGGTAGGTGCAAGGCCATATTCTCACCAGACTCCCGGCATGGTGAGGTGGAAGGAACCTGTGGAGATCATCTCATCCAACCCCCCTGCTCCAGCAGGGTCACCTAGAGAGTACCTGCAGATAATGCCTGCACTCCTACGCTCAAGACATTCTCGCTGCTGCGAGAGGGTGGGGGAGTGCAGGAAACCAACAACTTTCACGGCTCGCTTCACCCGCACTCAAAGATGACAAATCCATTTTTTATTAGGGAGGGCAAAGTCTTGAAAATAAGTGACCAGGGAGGTGCTGGGGACAAAAAGCAGCGTACAGCCATCGAACACCGAGTTGGGCAGGAAAAGCCGAGGCAGATTTCAGCGTACAAGCCTCTGACAGCCCCGCAGATCTGCATCGGGGAGTGCGAACAGCATTTGTGAAGTTATTTGCCAGGCTGAGTCACCATAAGCAAGAGGATTTCATCATTTTGGATGGCTGAAAGTCTAACGAGATGAAGGGGCAGACATCCAGCACCTGAGAAGTTCACTACACACAGTCCCCACTGCCAGACAACAGCCCCCAGCTGCTTACACCCGTGTTCCTTCTCACCACAGCCACTGACACTGCTTGGCAGTGGTACAACTGACCCGGGCAGAAAACAGCACGACGCTTCATGTCAGAGCTGGGGCAGAACCAGTGGCACCTGCAGCAGATCTGATGTCATACAAAAACTCATGTCCTTGGAGAGGCATCTTTCTCCACAGAAATTACTATAGGAACAGAAAGTCATGGAATGGCTGAGGCCAGCCAGGACCTCTGGACGTCACCTTGTCCAACCCCCTGCTCCAGCAGGGTCACCCAGAACAGGTTGCCAGGACCATGTCCAGATGGCTTCAGAGTAGCTCCAAGGATGGAGACTCCAGCACCTCCCTGGGCAACCCTCACCACTGAAAAAGTGTTTCCTGATGTTCAGAGGGACCCCCCTGTGGTCCAGTTTGGGCCCATAGCCCCTGGTCCTGGCACTGGGCAGCACTGGAGGAGCCTGGCTCTGTCCCTCAGCACCCTGCAGGTATCTACAGACATGGATGGAACCCCCTGAGCCTTCTCTGCCCCAGGCTGGGCAGTCCCAGCTCCCTCAGCCTCTCCCCACAGTCCCTTCAGCATCTCATCTCGGTGGTCCTTCTCCAGTCTGTCCATGTTCATGTCGCTCTGGCACGGGGGAGCCCAGCACTGGAGCCAGCACTCCAGGGACAGTCCCACCAGTGTTGAGCAGAGGAAGGATCCCCTCCCTCCATTCGCTGGCACGATTTTGTCTAACGCAGCCCAGGACCCACCTGGGGCAAGGGCACATTGCTGGCCATCCATGGAGGCACACGAATGATGGGAAGGAAAATGGTCGTGCTGGGTCAGGCTTCTTGAGAAGCGGTGGATGGTATTTGTATGTCTGAGTTATGAAAAGCATTCAGAGTTTTAAGCTGAGACCTTTGACCAGGTCCATTACATGGAAGCGGAAAGTGAGAATCAGCAGAGCAGGAAATGCAAGACCACAGACAGGAGAGGGATGCGCCGAGGACCTGCAAGATCAGTACTTGTCAGTCCTGGCTGTGTGCAGGGACGTAACAGCTGGCTAGCGCTTTGCCTGGAAGCGTTCACGATACAACCAACTTCACTCTGAACAAAGTCTGTAGGGGGATTTGAAATCTGCACACAAACCCAGGTTCTAGACCAGTGGTAGGAAGGAGGGTCCTATGGACAGGGCCAGCCCCTGGTTGGGTTGCATCATCTGAGTGCAACACGGTATCGACACCAGAAAGATGAAGGGGCAGGGGGATGGCCGCTCCTGCTCAGCCCTTTCACAACCAAAAGGGCAGGGCACTAATGTACCGTGGCCGTTAACTCACGGCACGCTACAAGAACTGCACTTCGTCAGAGAAGCAAGACGAGACTCTCACTGAAATGCTACAAGCTGAGCTACTCTGGGGGAAGCTTTTACTCCCAGAAAAAAGATGTACATGGAAAAAAAAAAAAAAAAAAAGAAGTCTTCAGAAACATGTCTGGAAGTTATTTTGTTCTGAGCAGCTCTGCTTCACAGAAATTTGGACACAATCAGGATCAATCCATATTCAGTTAAAATGCAATTAGGGTCCACAAGTTGGAGTTTCAAGTCTCACTTCCCTGTATTTCAGACCTCCCATCTCCATGGCTACCGTTGTCATTTCACAACGTGCCGAAGGGAAGCTGCGCAAGCGACCCCGGAAGACTCAAACAGAAAAAAAGTTTCCCCCCAAAAGCAGAAGCTGGAGATAAAACACCCTCAGCCCACACACCTCAAGGCCTAAACCACAGAGTCACAGAATTGTAAGGGACCTCTTTGAGAACACAGCCCAACCTCCTGCTCACGCAGGGTCAGCCAGAACAGGTCACCAGGACCGTGTGCGGTTTGGTTTTGAGTATCTCCAGGGAGAAAGACTCCACAACCTCTCTGGGCAACCTGTTCCAGTGTTTGACCACCCCTGCAGTAGGAAAACTGTATTCTTGTGGTAGGTGGAACTTCAGGTATTTCAGTTTGTCGGCGTTGCCTCCTGTCCTGTCACTGGGCACTACAGAGAAGAGCCGGTCTCCCTCCTCTCCATCCTCTCCCATCAGGCGTTTGTACAGATTGAAGTGATCCCCCCGCATCTTCTCATCTCCAGCCCAAACAGGTTCAGCGCTCTCAGCCTCTCCTCATATGGAGACAGGCTCCAGCTCCTCAACTGTCTTTGCGGCCCTGCGCAGGACTCACTCCAGCAGGTCCATGTCTTCCTTGTGCTGTGCAGCTCAGGCCTAGACACAGCACTCCAGATGTTGTGTCACCAGCTCTGAAGACAGAGGAAGGATCACCCCCCTTGACCTGCCAGCAACGCTCTTCCCAACACGGCCGAAGATGCTGCTGTCTGCCTTTGCTGTCAGAGTGCGCTGCTGGCCCACGGGCAGCTTGCTGTCCTCCAGGAGCCCAAGTTCATCTGCAGAGCTGATTCCAGGTCAGTCCTGAGCCTGCACCGGTACCCAGGGATGTAAATACTTCCTAGGCCTGTATTCGAGTGATCCTCTGAGAACTGGTGTGAAGGAGCCTTCTACAACGCCAGTGTTCCACAGGCCTTCAATCAAAGGGCCACAAAAGGGGTGGTCATACACAACTGCCATACTCAAATGGGTAATGAAGACCTGGATGACTGTAAGATGTGCTTCCTGACACATCCTGGAAATCCCCCGAGACACAGAGGAAAGCCACCGGCCAGCAAAGCTGAAGCAGGACGTGCCTTCAAGGCAACACAGAGAACAAACGTGACCATGGGAAAGGCAATTGTCATAACCTGGAGCACTAAACTGGGAAATGTAAACCTTTGTAGAAGATCCTGCTTAATAGAAAGTGACACCCAGACTAGAAGACCGTTGCTTTCTGGTGTTCTCACGAAAGAGAGGACTCGCAGCAGCGCAAGAAGGTACACTGAGCAAGGAAGGCAAGCACATGAAGCAAGAGCCAGCTCTTAAACCTTCTGCAGAATAGAAGTGAGAGTTTGTTACCATCGTGGCACAGCGGGAGGTAAATCTGTTAAGCATGCATTCCACTTGGTGGCTTTGCAACAAGGCCACCGAAGACACCAACTTTTACCGCTAAACTTTATAGAAGCCCCCCAAGACCCTCCCGCAAACACGCACACCGGATCACAACGCGCTGGGGCCTCAGCTGCCGCTTCCAAGGCTGACCACAGCAATTAGACCACTTACCTATGACTGCTCCTCCTGCCTCGGGGTGTGTGCTCATGTATGAAATCAAAGCAGGTCTGGTAACCACTTTTGCCACTCTAGTGATCGCAGCAGCGGCTACATGGTGAGATGCCTGTCAGTTTACTCCAGGTAGAAATTAACCTCATGCTGTTCCACCCAGCTTGTTCAACTGAGTTTCTCAAGAACAACCCAAATGTGAAGGATCTTCACTTGATGACAGGCTTTTACACCTCTGGGAGGCTCAAAGACAACATAGACCAAGGTGAGACAAAGCCTTCAAAAACAAAAAATAAAAAAGCATAACTGGCATTCCCCCACTTGGGACCTTCTCAGGCATTCTGGGCTAAAGGTTCCACTCGGAACGATTTTTCTGCCAGACCAGCAGCACCTGCCAGCAAAGACAAACCTTCTCTCCTCGTGGAAGTCTGCCTTTGTTTTACCAAGTTCCTAAGGAACTGAAAATGTCTGGCTTGGTAGAGGCCATGTCTGTCTCCACACAGAGAGCTAGTTGTCTAGAGGCTAAGATACCTAAATTCACGTTAAATCTTCCTAAATGAATACCTACATGGGGGAAAGAGATTTCCCTTTTTTATGACAGATTTTTTCATGTACGCTGATTCCAAGTAGCCATTATTTTTAATCTAAACCTCACTTGCCTTAGGTTCAAAAATGCAAAGCCAGATCCAAGCTATCCCAGTAGCTAACCCCTGGTTTATTTCTACCTCACCCACGAAGGGTCTCAGGTGTCCGTTAAGGATGTGAAAAACAGCACGACGAGTCTTTAAACACCAGGCAGCAAAACCCAAGAGCGTGACATAATCACTCGGATTAGATATGAAAGCGTCACAGAGTTGTACTTCACAACATTATTAGCTCAACACTCAAGTGGGGAAGGAGTTTTACACCCCCTATCTAGTGTTTTCAAGCCTGAATCACTGTTCAAATCTAAGGATTAAACGATTTCCAGCTCTCAGCTGAACAGTACCCAGTGATACAACAGCACCAGCAAAACAAGTTCAAGAAACCAGCCAAGGGAGTTCAGTACTACAAGGCCATCTGCTGCTGTTTCAGCACCCGTGAGGCACCACAGCATCTTCTCAGGCCTGGAGACCGCTGGCTGAGGCCCTTCCTGCCGTGCTAGAATGAGGCCAAAAGGTTCTGCTTGCAGCGGTGACGTGTTGCTGAGAGATGGCTTCTTGGTCTTGAGCCTCGCTGCCGTCAGTGTGAACGAGCCCACGGGCAAGGCTGGGCTCAGCCACAGTCCCACTCTGGACCAGTCTGTCCCTGCTGGGGATGCCCACGCTGTGCACAGGACTCTGCAGCCCAGTTTGCCCAGCTCACAGCACTCTGCTGAGCCAGTGGCCCCAATGAAACCTGCCCTCCTAGTGCTGCCAGCCCCAACAACATCAGCTGCCCCCTCAGCCATAGAAGATCCCAAATGGAGCTTTTTGCAGAACCTCTGCTCTGCTAGCGATGCCAAGCGGCACGTCACATCCCCCTCCTAAAAACAGTGACAAGGCACAGAGCCCATCTGGACAGGCCCTCCCCTTCCCACCACTTCCAGCTGACAGTTGGTAGGTTCCCAACTCAGTAGAAACAAACTCTAACCATCAAGAAGAACCCTGATGGCAAAAAATAAAATAACAACGTCAAACGTAAGTGCAGGGTTCTACTTATTAGAGGAACAGACTGCAGCACTCCAATCCTTCCCCAGCACTGGGCACTTCTAAGATCCAGCTGGACAGGGAGCTGGGACATCTTGTCTAGACCAGACTTCTGCCAGGAAAGATTGGACCAGATGCTGGGATTCTGTGATTCTATGATTCTCTAGCCCCCAGCAGCCCAACTCCCTCCTCACATGCACAAGTCTCCCCAGAACCAGAGCTCTGTCTGGGGAAACACACAGTAAGCCTTACTTCACAATCAGGGACGTGTTTGGGCGGGATGTCTCCCTGGCCATCAGGAGCCAGGCACATTCACCAAAACATTCATCTTCAAAACAAAACATCTAGGGAGTTAAAACTACAAGCAAGCAAGTGGATAGCCAAGCAGAAAGCAAAGGCTAGTCCAGGTCTGGTGCCCAGCCAAGTCTAGCAGAGCAGTAGCAGGGAAGAGCCTAATGTAGGTGGAACGTTCAGCCGGGAAGAGCTCGGAACAACGCGTCTGCTTGGCTTGCCATGCGGGAGCCGGCATGCACGAGGGGCCGGGGGCTAGCACACCGAGAACAAGGAGAGGAAGAGAGCTAACAACCAGGAGACTTCACAATGGGCAGCGCTCCCTCTCTGTAAGGCTTTGGCTGAGAGCACAGGGACCGGTCGCATCCCAGCACAGAACTGGGGCTAGCAGCGGGACGCGCCTGAGCCCAGCAGTTTTACGCACCAGCCTTATAGGAAGGGAACACCGTGCCAATAAATTACAGTGTGTGTACGGTTGTGTGTGTTACGAAGAGAGACACACACACACATATATATAAATATATATTTACACACACACAAACTCATGTACATTACATATATAGTGGTAGTCACGTCACAGGAGCGGAGAAGTTTGCTCACCATTAGCAAATATCCTATGAAAGACTGTTGGTAACAGAGCAGCCCGTAAGCGGGAAGTAAAACGAGATAGAAGTCAATGAGTTGATGAGTTGAGCAAGCACTTCACATCCATAGACAGCTGGGTCAGTCACGGCAACACACGGACACGACTGAGCCTCTGGCCCTGCCTCCAGCCACCTTCTAAAATAAATTTGCAGAGGAACATTAGTGCTTCTGTCTGGGAACCAGGCTGGGCAAAGGAGACGGGACACCTCGGACCGACTAGGAGATTACGACCGACTCTGAGGCCTAGAAGCTGGAAATCCTGCCCATCCTGGAGTACTCTACAGTCCCTTAGCAGCCCATGCAGCAGACAACTGCCTTTCCTTACATCCCAGCAGCTTCTCCCGGGCTTTGATCTCAGCAGCAGAACCCACCCCGACGTACCCGACCGCACGGTTTAACAGTGGAGTAAACACCAAGTGAGATTTGGTCTCTTGGCACCTCGGCCTGGAACTGAGAAGAGGCCCTGGACAGACTGCAATTAAACACTGAACAAATCCTAGAGGTCAGGTATGTTGAAGACAGGAAAGCATAAGCACCAGTGCCTGGAGGCACTGTATGGAAACACACCAGCACAACACTGAGCTTCCTTCCACGCTCCCCTGGAAGCCTCCCTCGGCACATGCCAACGCATTGCCACGTTTCGGGGGCACCAGAGGATGTTGCAAGATTCTCCACTTTGAGGCCTCAGTTCTGCTGGGGCACTCCAAGAGCCGCCCCAAAGGATTTTTACTTTGAGCTCATCACCTCTTTCCACCTGTGACCGGTTCTTGCGCTCCCAACACAAATGGCAAGAAGTGTCTCCTGGCATTGCCAAACGCAAGCATCGGCCTCGAACACCCCGTCTGAGGGGTTCTCTGTTCTCCTTCCCACTCGGTATGACCTGTGACAGTCAAACATCTTACAACACACTCCCTTTGCAGCTCCACTTGTCAGCCAATACAGAACACCCAGATGCAAGCTGGTGTTCCATGGGGATCCTCTGGAAGATCGCAAGGAATACAACCCGGACCTCTCACAAGGACTGTTTCCATCTGATCACAACTCCAGAAAGCAGCTGGAACATTCCAGGCTCTGGGAACACCAGATTAAGAACTGGAGGTGTCATTCGTACCCTCATCACAAGTTCTCCAAAGCGTCATTTGACACTTCTCCTCCTTAACTCCCTTAACCCTGCACTTTATGGCAATGGAGAAAAAAACAAACCAAAAGCTTAGTAAATGAACAGATTACGGGTGGCTTCTGCGTTTCAGCAGTACAAGAAATCCTCCCTCTTTCCCATTCCCTTTTTCTTCCACAGATGACCTCCAGCACGTAAAGAGCTCACCCCCTCTTCCCCAAGCTCAGTAACAGCAACACCTTACTGCTAAACCCACCTCTGCCCTCCCCACGGTGCGCGGGCGGCTCTGGACAAGAAGACGGAGACAGAACCTCATGCAGAACAAGAGCAGCAGGGGCAGAGCTGCCTGCACACGTGCTTCTGCGCTGTGGAACGGCAGCGACAGGCGGAAGAGCTGCTCTGGCACCTGAGCGGGCGTTACAGGAACGAGCGCCGGCCGCTCCCCATGCGGCACAAGCCCCGGGCGCTGCTCTTCTAGGGCTTCCTCTCCTTGCAGGCAGAAGGAGGTTCTGCAGCTGCCTGTCCCCAGACTTCTGCCCCACAATCAGCAAACACTCTGCTTAAAGTAGAGGGGAGAGGAGTTTCAGGAGCATAGGCCAGAATGGTGCTGGGGACAGAGACAGTATCAAAGAGCAGATCACAATGCACGGAATGGCTGCTCCTGTGAAAGTCAAGAGAATTCCTGCCCTGCTGCTGCCAATCAAGTACAGAAAAGCTTCCAGACACCAACTGGCTGCAAGAAACATCTCCATGAAGCAGTAAACACAGGCCCAAGATTGTCAGCAACCCCAGAGCAGCTCTCACTCTAGGGCCCGAAGGTGAACTGAGCCTGGCTGGCTACAGCAGAGTCAGCAGCACCCAGAACCTCGAGCTCGAGCAGAGCCAGCAGCTCTGATGACCTCACTTTGTCTGTGCCAGATGGGTGGACACTGCAGGAATACGAATACATTCTGCAGCAGCAGCAGCTTGAGCTCCAGCCCGCACCGGAGCCATGGCTTTCATGTCTGGAGGACTCCTCACTACACGCCTGCTTGCACTCCCTTCTTTATTTAAGGAAGGACCAGAACCTCCCAGATGAGTCACTTCTGAACACAAGGTGAGCAAGGGGACCTACAACTGTGGAGCAGAAGAAAGTTTGCTCGGGAACAACTTCAACTAAGCGCTGCTCCTGCACAGTCACACTGGCAGCGCACGAGGACACAGCTGCCACAGCCCACAGACACCACTACTCTGCAAAAGAGCACGTCACTCTAGTTGCCTCTGTCCTTCCCCACCACAAAGCTCTGTGGAACCAGAGGGAGCAGGCAAAGGTGTAACTCAGGAGGCAAGTGTTTGGGACCCACACTCAAAGAGTCGCCTTTCTTCTGGACAGCACCACTGAGTGAATGCTCTTGGGAGCGTCACGTTGGCTGGTCTGCAGAACTTCCCCCTGGTAAAAAGCCCCAGCTCCAGATATCACCTTCAAGTGGTTTGTTTTACAAAGTGCTGGCTACAAAGCAGAGATTGCAGCTGTGTTACTTTAACCTAGAAAGAGAAGGATCAGTTACGTACTCGAGTCTCCAAGAGACTTCCCATCAGTGGCCTGAACTGAACGGCAGGGACTGGCTGTGTTTGCCAGCAGGCAGGTATCAGATGGACACGGCTCTTGAAAACTTCTCACCTGGACAAAGCCAGGGAAAGGTAATAAAGTGAACTCCATGATGTCATGAGCCTGTATAGAGAGCAAGTCACCAAGTTTAGAGGCAGAGAGAGAACAGAGTGTTCCTCTGCCCTGACTTGGGCTCCCTGGGTACATACAGGTGTCAGAGGCTTGTCAGAGAGAACGGAGACCCCAATTCTGGCACAAAGAGACAACACAGGAGTCCTTTGATGAAAAGAAAAGCCACAGAGCCTGCAGTTTACAAAGAGAGGCTATTTTCAGATGACAGGCTAAGTGGAGCATTCTCCCCTAGGCAGCGTCAACACCAAAGCCAGGATTCACACGGGCTAAACCTTCAGGACAGCAAGAGCACGCTCCTCAGGCTGGAGGATACGCGCAGAAGCTGGATGCTAGAGAACAAAGCTGACACTTGAAAGGTTCCGTCAAGGTACAGCGTAACGTGTTCTGACTGCGGACAGACTTCTAGAGACACACGGATAGCAAAGGTGAAAAAACCCAGGGTATGTGAGGACACGCTGCACTGCCAGAGCAGTCACTTCTTACCTAGGAAATAACCCATTTCAGCCCAGGGCAGCTGCCCAGAGAGGGCACAAGTGCCAAACGGCCCAAGGCAAACCAGCGTCCTGCAGGCCAGGCCAAAAGTGAGCAATGCTGGATGAGGAGGCCAAGAGGAGCAGCTCGCTACAGCCAGAGCCTATCAGCTTGGTTATAAACGTTGGTTGCTACAAGAAGCACTCGTGTGGCCTCAGTGGACACAGATTTCAAAGCCTCACAATGCTGAGAGGAGCGCCCTGTGTGTATCAGCATGGAAAAAATGCTGAGCAGAGGAACCCGAGGATAACGTACGCACAAACTGACAAAGTTTCAGCACCGTTCCTCGAGTCAGGCCCCAGAGAACAAAACCCAAGTCAGGGGCTAACACGGGCAACAGCATCCAGTCCTTCCTGCGCCTGAAGGTGGTCCTACCAACAACCTCTGGCACAGCCAACGTGGAGGTGGAGAAACCTGTGGACGTACGTGCCTCCCATGCCAGATAACCCCAAAAGGATTAGAGGTCGCCTTCTGCTTGCACAGTTTGTCCCGCAGGGAGGGGTCACCTCCCACAAGCCTTACCTGACCCAATTTTGATCAGTCCGTTGTGCTGAATGAAGATGGTGTCACAGGTCAGGTTACCGTGGATGATCGGGGGATCACAGGAGTGGAGGTAGCTGGAGGTTCAGAACAGAGCACTGGTCAGGAGGCTGCCGAGGCCGGAGCCTGGAATCCCCCCCTGCAGCCCTTCCCCGTCTCAAGCAACGCCAGATAGAACCAGATGGCAGAGGGCACATCCCAGGGGCTTACAGTAGCAGGAAGGTACAACTAAGTAACTGTAGATCAGCCTCCAGGCTAGGAGAGAATCATGGAAATGAAGCAATTGTCTCTAAGAGAGTCTCCAGACACAGGGGGGGAAAAAAAAGAAAGCTTTCTCTGATCAGGTCCCAAGAAACCCAGCTTACCAGGGGTAAAGAAACTACCTCACCCATCCCAGTAGTGCCAGATGGGCACTAAAAGGGTTCTGGCTTTATACCACAACTATCAGAGCCTTACACTGGCCCTACTCACAGGGCACCCACAAAGTGCTCAGTGCTGTACAAGTGTGCCTGGTCATGTCTTCCAGCAGGCACAAGGAAAGCTTTGCAGTGCAGGGGTCCCAGGTATATTCGAGGGTAACTGGTTTTGCACCTCACCGCTCTGTTTTCCGTCAGCAGACGGCACAAACGTGAACCTTGAGCTGCCAAGAGCCTGTCAGAACCCCCACTATCCAGCCACGGTGATACTTAGTGAAATGGCAACGGGATTTTCCCTCTGAAATGGGACATCTGGGTCACTGCTCTGCCAAGGCTGTTATTAGCCAAACACCAACCCCAGCTCAGGTAGAGAGGAGTCTTCGAAACCAAAACACGCCCCCCCCACATTCTATTCAACCGGGCTGCACTAAGAGGGCTGCACAAGATCCACGTCGCTGAGGTGTGCGGATCCACACACTTCTAACAGCATCACACCACAGTAACGGGGAATCTGCTGCACACCACAGGGCTGCAGCCTGCCAAGATGCACAATGTTGTCCTCACTCCTCTCATGGGGAATTTGATTTCTTTGAGACCTCTTTGCAACATCCCCTTGGCTGTGGTTAGATCCAGGTTATAAAGCTCGAGAGAGTTTCCTGGTGCCCAACTCCCACACTCGTTATTATCATATCAGTCACAACTGGTGGGATCTAAAACCTGCACTGCACCAGCTTGTCCAGTTTAGAGGCTTCAGTGTGGCCCAGCTGAAGAGTCTGGGACTGTTCCAGGGAGCACACCTGACACTGCAGCCGTGGCTGGGGTAAGAATCAGGCTGGGTGACAAACTGCTCTCTAGGCTCCACTCCATGAAGCTTGCTACAGTCTGTCAGTATCACGGAATTATAGGATGGCTTAGGCTGGAAGGGACCTTAGAGATCATCTAATCCAATCTCCCCATCGTGGGCAGGGACACCTCTCAACTAGACTATCTTGCTCAAGGCCTCATCCAACCTGGGCTTGAACACCTCCAGGGAGGAGGCAGCCACAACCCCTCTGGGCAATCTATTCCAGAGTCTCACCACCCTCCTACTGAAGAACTGCTTCCTAAGATCCTGTCTAAGCCTATTCTATGCTTACAGCTTTTAATAATCTAGCACAAAGAGGCTACACTCAGATGGCGAGACCACAAGGTCAGCCCTAACTCCCGTACCTGAGTGCAGAGAGGATCTGGGTGCACCATCTCTTCCAGGCCTACAGACACAGGAGCAAAAAGGACAAAAACAATCACTCAAGGAAGAGGAACTAATCCATAGTTCTGTGATTCACAGCCCATTCACATGAAGGAACACACTCTCCATTCTGTGGCCTCTGAGCTCTTACCCAGCATGGGAGTGGAGGAAGTGAGAACTTAGAGGATCAGCACTCTCCTGCTCGGTTTAGATTCTATTCATACAGGTCAAGAAACACCCCTCCTTTCCCCCCAGTCCCTCCCCATGCACAGACACCGTCCCTCTTTCCTGTGTGTACACGTGGGAAGGGACCTGCTTGTCACAGCATACACATGAAGGTGCAGAACTGCTGGAAACAAAGCAAACAGCACCAAACAGCTGCCCGAGAGAACCTGCAGCTCAAGGAGTTTACGGGAACGAGCAGAATTGCAGGCACAGGTTATCACCAGGCTGCCCTATCCTCAGGATCCTCTGCTGAAAGAGCTTCCCAGAGGCTGACGGCACCAAGTAAATACAGGTACGTGGGACAAAAGCGTTACCTTTTCATTCATGGTTTTGTGGTTTTTCTTGGTCTTCTTCAGGAACTGTTTCAGGCTTCCCGAAGACATGTACTCTGTGATGAAGATCACCTGGAGGGGCAGGAGGAGACATCACCCTCTGCATCACGGATTACTGATGGACATCCAGTGAGAAAGCCCCACAGACTGTTCCCATGACTTACCCTGGCCTTATTCTCCTTCACATCAGCCCAATATTTGTGAAACTTCACAATGTTCAGATGTTCCAGCTGAATCAAGTTGTCAAACACCGCTTTAACTTTTTCCTTGATATCAGAAAGACAAAGACAGGTTACACTGGAGACCACACCAACCCGTATCTTACTTTCTTCTTGGGTCTTGGTCTCCCCAAACAACATCAGACACTTCAAGCTCCTAAGAACAAACAGCATCTGACTTCATCCCACACTGCACCTTAGCTGAGCATGGTTTGATGCTCAAGAGTAAATCAAGCCATGGAGAGAGCACAGCAGCAATTTCCATCACTGTTTCTGCAGAGGCCAGGCTGAACCTGAACTTGCTGCAGGCGAGCAGCACAGGACTCCAAATCCAGCCTCTCCACGGGAGAGGTCACCAACACCTACAATCCCACCCTGGTGCGAGGCGCATTTCCCACACCCTGCTGGGAAACACATCAACTTACTTCTTGAAGCTTAAAGTTCTTCCGCTCAGAAAACTGAACCTCATTCCAAACAACTTCCACGCCCTCCTCCGTGTCCATGGCCAGGTAGGCGCTGTCAATCCCCGGGACATTGCGCTGATTCACCTGCGCAGGGAGGATGGAGACAGACCTGAGTTCCGAGCCAGCAAGACCAGATCTTACCACGCATCCTTCACACGAACGTTGCTAATTAGCTTCTAATGAAATGACAGGGCTGTGCAGACACTTCGGGAACAGGACGCACCCAAACGTGAGCACACCAGAGGCAAGCCCTGGGCATATCCGAGGGGAAACGCAGAGGCTGGTTTGTAGAAAAAGCTGCCTTTTGGCAACAACACGTCAGGTTTTTATGGTTTACGATACCCTTACTTTACTTATCCGCAAAAAAGCAACCCCAAAACCTTCCAACCATACAAAAGGAACATGCATCTCTCAGGAAATCAAACACACAAACTTCTGGAGGAACTTCCTGAAAGGTGAGGAGATACAAAACTCAAAGAGGGGAAACTGACCCAAGCAGAGAGAAACAAAGGGAAAGTTGCATTTTGGAACAGCCTTAGGAATTGATTACACAATTCTCCAGCAAATCCAGACTCATCCTCCACTTACACCACCCCAAAGTCCTGCCCATTTCACAGCTTCTCCTACTCGCACTGCCTCACCTCCTCTTCCCTCCCTAGGGAGCCATCAGCATCCCTTTGGCTGGAAGCTTCTCACCACATACAAAGGCTTCCTCAACCCCCTTTCCCCCTCAGCAGCCACCTGTACACAATTGAATGTACACCATTTTGGCTACAGTGCTAAGGAGAGCCCACGGAAACGCTCTGCCGCCCACTACACTTCAATGAATCAAAGACCATACTACAGGAAGTAACTGCCAGTGACACAACGCTAGTTAAACAAGAGAAAGAAACCAGCTTCCAACGGATGGGGCTTTGACCCTCATAGGCTGGGTATGGGCTCAAAGCACCCTGATGCAGACAGACTGGAGCACTGGGAAATCATCAACAGCATGAAATGGAACAGGAACAGATGCCAGATTCTGCATCTGGGAGGAAATAAAACAGAGCATCAGCCTGAGCTGGGAGAGGAGCGTCCGGAGAGCAGCCCCGCGGAAGGGAGCTGGGCGTGCTGGTGGGCAGCAGCTCC
>JANHGN010024237.1:0-76125 GCA_024605025.1 Megaceryle maxima
TTAAGGAAAAAAAAAAAATTAACTGTTTTGTTCCCTGTTTATTCTAATTCACAGTTTAAGGAATGCCACAGACACAGGCAACCTTAGAAGCCATCTCATTAGACCTAGTCCTCACAGCATAGTTTATTCTTATTTCCTTTCATGAAATAGTCTGACAAACACATTCTGTTTTCTTTAGAAGATTCACAAAGGGCCCAAGTAAGTGCGAATCAGCTACAGAAGAAAGACCAGATTTTATAGAAACTATTGAATTTAGACAAGCTTTCAGAGATCTCATTATCTTGCCAGAAATGGGCTTTATGAGAAATCAATACGTTATAATTATTATTGAAATACAGTATTATTTACAAAGGAAACATGACCATTTTCTAAAAGTACACAGATAGACCATTCTCTTAATACAGGTAGATGAGAACCTGCCAAAATTTGGAGTTACAGAATCTGCCCAGATTTTGTCATGTTTCTGCATAGGACTCACCAGCATTCCCCATATTTCTTTGCAGTCTGTCACATAGTACTGGGACAAAGAAAGCACTTTCTTAATTTATTTAATCAAAGTGAAACTAGCTTTCATATTTTCCTAGTTTCAACTTAAAAATAGGTTTTCATTAATCCAATATCCCTTTAATCTCTACACGTCATTCACAATCTGATCAGTAAGGGCAAAGCTTTCAGGGCTCAGCACAAATACCAGAACTTCTGGTTATCTGAGGACTCATTTTCAGCATATGAGGAGGATTTTCAGCTTTTATGGCATTTAAGCACTTCAGTGGTTAAGGTGAAAGCATCAGAAGGTAAAAATACCAAAAAATGGTTACATAGTATGAATAGATAAATAAATGTGCCTATACACAATTTGCTTAGTTGATTTGATACATTCAGATATGGTTGCTATAAAAATTTAAACAGGTCACAGAGAAAATACGTCACTGAAACAAATTAAATTTCTTCTATCTCTGTATTTATTAATAATCCATTTACCCAAGTATTTAGGATTTATTTTTGTTATTAACACATAGATATTAGAGAAAAAAACCCCAAACAACTGTATTTGGAAAATACAGTTTTTAGGAAAAATAATTATTGATGAATTTAAAATTTTAAGAAAATATTAACACTTTTTAAAATCTCAGAGATATACTTATGTAGAAGCTATTTCAAAATACTTGTCAAGGTCTTTGTTATGAATCAGATTAATGTCAATGACATCAAGAAACAATTTGCAAAAAAAAATAATCAAACTCTAAATCTTTTTGGTAATGCCAAAAAGCCTTAGAAAAGGCCAAAAGTCAGTATCTTAACTCAGAATAATATTAATATTTATGATGTTTCCTATTACTGCTTTTTGCACTGGTAGAAATCACAATTGTTTCTTCCACCAGTGAATGTTTATTTTTAAGTGCTTTAAGAGAGTGAAGCCCTAAGCTGTTGAGCAATTGAGTGTTTGCTGCTCTCATTAACTTTAGCAGGAATAAAGAATTCTCACTTGGCAAAAAAGCAACTTGTAGAACATCTGTTTATTCAAAAATGAAGCGAAGTGTGCTGCATACTATACAGCCCTGCAATTAGAATTTCTACCAAATGCTCTCCAAGGCCTTGTCTATACAAGAAAGACCTCATCAGTATAGCTAGATCAATACAGATATTCTAGCTAGTGTTTCTTGTATGGAAATCACTTACCTGTGAAAAGAATGCCCTGTCAATAGAATTTACAAAAGCTCAATGAGGAAACAGTGGTTTGTTAGGGGGTTTATTCTTTTTTCTTTTCTGAGAGCAAAAGTGGCATTCACCCTAGGGCTTTATCTGTTTAAATAGTAATAATAATAATAATAATAGATTCTTCTCTTTACACATGCTTTATTTTTTAACTAATTTCATCACAATTCCCTGAATAAAAACCAAACCAAACCAAACCAAACCAACCAGCAAAGAACCCAGTTATGAGACTAGCTTCCTCCTTAATGCCACAATAGAGCTCATTTTACTTGCTTGGCCCATTCTTGCCTCAGCTGTCTCTCTCTTGTTGGTGTAATTTGAAAGATATTTGTGAGAAGCATCACCTTCTATTCTGTATTTGCTCAGTGCCCAGGGAAATAGAGTATTTCACTCAGTCTCTGGGCAGTACCACATTAATCTTTGTTAAGGATGGAAGTTTAAAAGGCTACAACTCTCCTAAAAATAACATAAAGATACTTAACTAAATGTAGAAAATATATGCATGCACACTGTGCTGTAAAAATTTGGAATTGTACTAGATACAGATACAATCTTGTTATCAGACACATGCACAAAATTGACTCCACTGAAAGTTACAAAGGCATTATTAACAACTGAACCCACCTAATAAATTTTTGCTACACCTAATAAATACTACACATATATACATACATATATGTACGTGCCTATGCCAAATTTGGCATTTCTGCTCCACCACCAAAGTGTGAGCAGGTGCTAACTGATTGCACAGGCCACAGGTTGGCATGTATGAATCAGATGCTGGTGAATGGCAGAACCAACTGCAGACAATAAAGCTTCCCCCTTTAGCCTGATCCCTCCTCTCTTCTAGTGCAATCACTGTTTTGTCTGTTTGGAGATGGTCATGCTCTGGCCTGGGTTCTCTGGCAGCAGCTAAGTGCCAGGTATGCAACTGCTTTCACAAGAAGCCACTGAATTCTGCACCTCAAGGAGGTGGCTAGCTTGTGGCTGAAGTGGCAGCAGTGAGAAACTGGTGCAGGAGCATCCTAAGTATATGGCTGAAAGGTAATGTGGCAAAGAATGAAGTAGACTTATTTTGTTTTTTTTAAGGAATTACATAGATGTTTCACTGGTGCTTGTGATGTGCTGGAGTTATTTTCATGAATGTTAAAGAGATGTTTTTATGTTTTGCTTGATGTTCACAGAGGGTTAGGGATTGGAGATTCTCAAGACTAATCATGGGAACATTAACATCTAACAGAAGAGCACGTTTGCAGAAGCTAAGCAAAAATAGCCTAAATAAAAAAAAATATTAAATATATCTATTTCTCTTGGTATCTGCTGTGTCATAAAATGCCTACTTCTCAAAGGCTTTTTCTACATATAAAAGGTCTTATCTTAGTATACCTTAAATGGCAAAGTGGCACTATACTTCTTAACCTGTAGATATATGTTTTTGTATCTGTATCTATGTATCTCAAAACCCACCTTAGCCATCAGAGGTAATCATCTGATACAAGAACTGCATGTAGACAAGCCTTTGTCTACT
This sequence comes from Megaceryle maxima, assembly GCA_024605025.1. Taxonomy (NCBI): domain Eukaryota; kingdom Metazoa; phylum Chordata; class Aves; order Coraciiformes; family Cerylidae; genus Megaceryle; species Megaceryle maxima. The sequence continues at coordinate 3,245 of JANHGN010024237.1, forward strand.
TCTTGAATGTCTTCCAGGACAAAAAAGGCCAGATAAGACTTTCTTTGTACATCAATGAAAAGTGTACAAGCACAGTTTCTTGTTTTTATTCACTGGAGCAATGATAGAAGAGAGATCTATATTTCGTCTCACACTCCTAGCTAGTGACAGAGTATGAATAGAGAAATCTGTGATGAATCTCCAACCAGTTCTAAAGCAGTCACCTGTTGTAAACATCCTGCAAACGAAACACAGTTTTGTATGGTTTGTATATGTATGCACACTGGACCCAGTCATGCAAGGTGCCTTTGAAAGCACTCAGATTCTGAGCCCCATGCAGGACTGGGGTCTCTATGTATACATACACCAGTTTCAAACATAAACCTGAAGATATTTAGGCCTTCAAATAGCTACAAATTAGTATAAACTGTAACTTCAGAATACATGTCATCTCCAACTGAGAGGCCTGGATCCAGAGATGACATCTCCACTGCTAGTCATACCTGGTGGTTAGTCCTGTCCACAGTGTTGGCAGTGGAAGCATGGTCACGAGTGTTTTGTCGGACTCGGGTGGAGTTTTGCTGCTCAATGGTTGAGGAAGTGGGAATGCAGAACTCTCTGAAACACCTTTTGAAATTCTCATCTAGAAATGCATAAAGGACTGGATTAAGGCAGCTATTTGTATACCCTAGAGCAATACAAAAGTGCCAGGAGACAGTCTGGAAAGTAGTTTCTGGGATGTTGACCAGGGCTTTAACAATGACATAGATGTGGATGGGAGTCCAGCAGACAATAAACACTGCCACCACTACAAGAACCATTCTTGTGATTCTCCGGAGGTTCCTGTCCTTCTCTTTGGAGCCAGATAACATGCGAACACTCTTCAGGCGTAAAATCATCAGCCCATAGCACACAGTAATGATCAGGACTGGCATGATGAAGGCAAAGATGAACACACAGATTTTCAGAAGGTTCTCCCAGTACCACGCAGGGTGGGAGAATGTAAGTGTGCAGTCAATAGAACCTGGAGAAAAAAGAAAAGACCAGAGAAGACCAAGCAGGTCAGGTTTTCATTTGCTTTTCTTCAAAGCTTTTTTATTAATTTAATAGGCAAATATATGAAGATTTACTAAGTAAACAGGTAAAATGAAGCAATCTGTGACCTGTCATTGACACAACCATTGACAGGACACAGTGCTGCAAACATATTTAGTGTGAGTTACAAAAACAAAACTGAAGTGTCCTCTTTTGCATTTTACTGCTAGGAATTGCATGTATACTGAAAAAGAAAGAGTTTAATTGTCATTCACTTTCACTTTCAGTTTAAAACCTGGTGGAAAGAAAGATGTTTTAACCACCATATCTGCTAAGAGTTTGGGCATTTAAGGGTAATGGGGAAGAGAATGACATGACACTTGGTAACTGTGCGCAATGGAGGGTTTGAATTTATGCTGAGATGCTGTCACTTTATAGGCCTTTGAGAACCAGTGATCCAGAATGTGCTCTCTGCTCCATATCACATCCTGCCAGACTAGGCACAATGTATCTGCAACTGCTAACTTCAGTGGGAATATCCTGGATAAAGTACAAGCTTCTGTGCTGTAGGACAGTGCATAGGTGCACCACAGCAGAAGGCAGGCAGGAAAGGATGCTTTTCCATATACTACAGGAACTGTGTGGGGCAGTGAGATTTGCAGTCTCCCACAGGAGCTGGAGCTGCCTGTTGTAAAAGATAGATCATGTGCAGTTCTGCATCAACTACAGCCAGACGCCAAACTGTTGAAGTGGTCCATTTGCACTGACACCTGCTTTATACAAGTCAGAGGTTAGAAGTTAATTCAACACCTCTACAATAAAGTGAAACAATGCAGAAGATAATTTAAACATTGAAATACTTAATTCGGGAATGAAAGCCAGACTTACCATGCCTATATTTAGTAGTTGCCATGAACATAACTGGCAGGCCAATGGCAGAAGAAAGAATCCAGTTGCAGACATTGACAATTTTGGCATTTCTTGGGGTACGGAAATCAAGGGCCTTAACTGGGTGGCAAACAGCTATGTAGCGATCCACACTCATGGTGCAGAGTGTAAAGATACTGGTGAACATATTGTAGTAGTCTATGGATATAACAATCTTACAAAGGATGGTACCAAATGGCCATGTTCCCATCAAGTAATTCACACTCTGGAATGGCAGAGTACTTGTTGCTAGGGCATCTGCCAATGCAAGATTGAAAATGTAAATATTGGTGGCAGTCTTCATTTTTGTGTACCTAGAAAAAAAAATCAGCAGAGCATGTGAATGACCACAAGTGACAGTGTTACACAAACTTGACTCCAGTGCACTATCTATAAGAAAATTCTGTGAAATAATGTACTAGATACCATCAAAGATCATTATTACCTTCATTTAACCACATGACCTTGCTATGGTTTATCTACAATAATTTTTGCAGTTCAGTGAGGTATTAGCTAAAGGGGGTAAGAAAGAAAAGATTAATTTAATTTGTGCAGTGAGAAAGGATACAGGTAGAAGAAACAGTATTACAGGTGCTAAAGATTTGAGAAGCTGAAAAAAAATTGTATTTATACCTATCAGGCACTGTACTATATGGGTAGATTTTCCATATCTGCTGATGTCATGTCGAGTATCAGAACCATGGTCTGTAGAAATAGAGAACTCATTTGTAGGTTGTGGAATACAAATGACAGAATTCCTTAGGGAATAAGTACCTAAACCAATAGTATAATTATCAAATCCTCTGCGTCTAAAAATTCAGGCTTTTAGACTTTCCCATTTGTTTATAATTACAGAATTAAAAATTAATTTGTAATGATGGTTACTACGTTGCCTTACTAACCTCAATGTCCAATATATGTTGGACAGATATTCTTTCAATCAAACAAGAATACAAATGCTATTAACAATGCACATTGATTGTATCAATAGAACCACCTCTCTGGGTGGATGCTGCATCCCTGTTGCTTGAGGTACAAAAGTTCAGTCTGCTTTGTGGGGCCTATTTTGGCAGAAGGTCTTCAAATCTCCTTTGCACCATCTTCTTCTTAACTCTGTGCTGCTAACTACCCAAAAACCACTTCCTGAATTTTGAGTATGTTACACTTCAATCATAGCTGAGTAGGGGGAGCTTTTTATGTTTTAATTTTTATTTGTATTGCTAAAGCTAAAGTCCAAATTCCTCCTCAGTTTCAGCAAATTTTTGAAGAGCCCTTTACTGTTTCAAGTCCATTGTGTCAGCTGAGCAGCACTTGAGATCCACTTTTTATGAGGATGCTCTACTTTTGCAGGGCTACAATGAATGTTTCACTCTAAATGATGTTCCTGGACATGCTGTCCCGCTGTCCTGATTGCTGCTGAGGTTGTTGGGCACTGTGGCAGCCTGTCTTTTGAGGGATCAGATGGCTTGCTCTTTTGATAAAACTTCCTTATGTTTCTGCAAAGTAACAAATACAGTGTTTGATCAACCATTTTAGTATTTATAGAGTGATTTGCAAGAGAAATAACCTATTTGAAAAGATCTTTTAGGCAACCTTCCAGAGAAGACCAACTGTAAAATACAGTATTCCTTTTTTTTTTTTTTCCTCTGACTTTTATCTCTTCAGAACATGAGTCAACTGCAAAAATAATAATAAAAAATGATGACGCGGCTGTTCAGGGAACAAGGATATGGAATTTTTTAGTAGACTCTGGAGAAATGCAGACTTCTTGATGAATGAATCTAGATAGCTTTTATGATGAACATCTGAAGAAGTTTGCACTAGCTTTGTTTTTTCCTTTTCTAGCACTGTGCATGAGAAGCCACTAACATCACTAGTTTCAACTTAGGGTGTTGTTTTTGTTTTCAAATATTTTCAAGTAGATCCAAGCTATTCCTTGTCTGCTGCCTTGAGAATGTATGATCTGAGTATGATGCGTCCAAGTTTTAAATAAAACCTGTATTTTGAAAGCACCCTAAAAACTTTTTACAGGAGAACTCCATTTATCCAGCAGGATTGTAGCACTTAGGAAGGAGCAGATGCTGCAAGCATACATTATTTAGAAAAAATGTACAGGATTGCAGTGTGGGAGAGGTACATACGCTGTAGTTCTAAACACAGTTTGGAGGGAGGAGAAGATATTTTCTGGGCAATTTACTGGAGAATCATGCAGAGGAGAATGAAAACAGCAATGTTTATAGATTGACCATACTATTACCCTGAATGAGAATGTTGTGCTCTTTTTGCCATGTCCCCTGTTGTTTATCAGAATGCAATGTCTTCACAAGTCTGACAACTGATCCAGGACTAGCTACGGCTGTGTCCAAAGAGCTAACCTGGAGGTTTGATTACATTGTGAGCAGACATGTCTGGCTTGCTCCAGTCTGATCTGCTCAGGCAGAAACAGCAGCATAAGGGAAGTGGCTCTCAGTTCCACAGCGACAAGAAGTGATGAAGATCCTGCATGGTCAGCCAGGCTGCTTATACCTACTCAGCCTGAGGTGATTGCCATGTCTTTAGAGCTGGACAAGAAAGCACACTTAGGTATGCTGCGTGGTGCTGATGCCTTGATATATGATTCTGCCACAGTTCTGTCTGGAAAGCACATCAGACAATGATAATGTTGGTTTTTTTCAATCAGTAAAAGCCATTCTTATGATTTAAAGGGAATGCTTCATACAGAAAAAAAAAATACATCAACCAGTATGTTGAGTGACTCTCAGATTAGCATGCCAGAGGTTGGGCAGTGAAAAGCTCTGAATAAATGTAATGAAGTTTCTTCACTGGGACTGGCATGGGTCTTATCCCACTAAAATGATACACATTTTACTATTCTGCTATTTTACATTTATTGCCAGTTGAAGATTAAAAGTTCTTGGACTTATTTTGTTTAATGCGCTCTATAGGCTATTAATGAAGCATTATGCTTGATGTACTCTATAATCTTCATATTTGTAATCCTGCTGTTCTTACAAAGAAAGAAAGCAGAGCTTTTGTGGTGACAGAAAGTATTTACCTCTACAACTGCCTAATCGACAAAAGACTATTGAAATTCACAGTATTTTTTTCAGTGAATTCTATGGGATCTGGGTGTTTCTCTGTAATTAATATTTTGAGATTTTATAAAGGGCTTATTTCTGAAAGGTACATTTTGTTAAATATATATTTCTCAAAATAAGTAGATTATCAGTGTCCCCAGGACTATTTTCTTTGTACGAACAAATAAATGTTGAAGCAATTGATTAAAAATAATTTTAACAGCATGAAAAATAACAGTCCCTCAAAATGGAGCTCTTCAAAGCCTTGATCTTAGCTGTTATTCTATCTTTTGCTAAGGTATCGGTCTACCTATTTGAGCAAGCAGCACAAACATTTCCATCCTCCAGATGTAGATGTGAGGAGATTTCTATACTTCAGAGGGATTGGATTTGATATGTAATTAAAGCCACAGGATATCTGTATGACATAATACAAAAAGGATAGTGTTTATAAATGTAGTCTTTTAACAGATACTGTTTTCATACTTTCATTCAAGGCCACTAGAGAATCTAAAAATGTACAGATGTGTAAAGAAAGAGTCTTAAATGCAAACCCATGAAAATCTGAATGCTGGTATTTAGATTACATTGGAATTTCAGCATTTAAAACAATATTAAATTTTGCATGACAATGAGTAAGGTTGCAAGTGAAGACAGAAATTGTCTTTGGGCAACATAACTTCTATTTTTACCACTATGCTATGAAAGACTAATAAAGCAACATGACAATTCAATTTTTAGTTGAATATTTAGCTCGATAACATTCAAATTAATAATACTCATTATAATACTGACACCTACTATCATGTTCTTTCTATCTCAGTGCAGATTTTGCATCATAAAATATCTATGTTTATGAAGTGTATCTTTGTTGGTAGTAGCAGATGATAGACAAGATTTACAACAGCAAGAAATACTTTATATCTGTCTAATTCTTTAGGGAAGACTCAGCTTTGCCTTTATTTCTGGATTGAAAATCCAGAGAAGCATTAAAATATACTTGAAGATTGTATCTGTAGAGGTCCACTCAACTGGGGATTGCTTGAAATAAAAAAAGAAATAAAGAAAAGCATGAGAATCCTACTCAAATAGTCACTAAGTTCCTAGCATTCAGGGATAAATAGAAAGTCTTGAAATGACTTCTTCAACTGGAAGCCCAGGGGCTGACTGTAGGTTGCAAACCAAGTAAAATGTTCACCAAACTAGAGAGATTCCCAGCTCCACTGCACAAAGCTTAACAGCATCCTGAGCAGGAGTCATGAGCAACTTCCCTTCCACCTCAGAGTCATGCTACAAGAGAGATGTGAGCATGCTTGTGCCTCTCTCTCTTCCTGCAAGCCATGTCACAGCTCTGCTTCTGGCCTGTTCACTCCAGTAGTTCAGTTTCCTCATCATCACCTTCAAAAAATTTTGAAGAGTATTTTCTCTAAAGTCTCTAAGGCTCAAAAGTAAATGAAAAATAGCATGAAGACCACATATTTTCTTAAAAGATAATGAAAGTTTTAGTTTGCATCACACTTGATCTAAACCTAATAGACAAAGTTAGTATCCTTCCACCTGAGTCTTGTCCCTACTGCTTCTTAGACAAGATGTTCACATCCATGTGGATTGTTGAAATATCCCCTCCTCAAGACCCCTCAGCCCTCTGTACAAGAGTAGTTTTATAACATTTTATACCACTACCTGGTGCAAAGAAGCCAGAGAGGGGTCCATATTTAACCCAATTAATATAATAATCCATACTATTTCAAAGTAATTTGAAAACTGCTCCTACCTGAATAACAACCATGAAGAGAAAATCAGAAATAGTCTTTTGCACTTAGGAAATTGGCTGGATGGTGATAGATTGGTAATAAGTCCTTTCAGCAACACAAAGGCGCATAAACTTTAGTCTACAGAATGTTAATTTGGAGACAAAGACTGCTTCATCTGATCTGTATTTAAGTTAAATGCAAAATATATGAAAAACTGGCTTAATTACAGGAGAATCATTGTAGAAAGCAAGTCATTCATGAAAATGGCTTGGCTGCTGGAAGAAACAACAGCCAGCAACTAGGTCTTGCATACAGACAACCTGACATAACTCCTGTTGATGCTGGAGGAGATTAGGTTCATGTTTCGAGTTCATGTTCCTCTTGCATAAATGACTTGTTAAATAAATAAAGAATCATTACATGTATATGTCAGATTGGTTGAGGTCTGCTTGGGTGGAAAGATTAAAAGATAGGAAGTATGCCTAGTTGAACCAATTTAAGTAAACATTTATCTCCATTGCTGTTCTGATGCATCTTGTATATACAACTCAAAAAGAGTGGGAAAGAAGGATTTTTTTTGCACACTTCCTTGAGATACCAGACAATTTTAATTTTCAATGAGCCTTTAAAACTTTGGCAACGGTCACATCACATTCAGGACAATCTGGAAAAAACCTCAGAAGTTTCTTCTGTCTGCCAATACAATTAGTATATTTGACACTGAAATGACGTCCCTCAGCTAGGCCATATTCTGGAAAGTACCTTTGAGCTGAAGGGTCTCAAATTATGAATTTAACAGATGGCCATTCTATCCTATTGTCTTTTTTCTTTCTTTGCATGATAACAGAGTGAAAGACCCATACTGTATCTCAGTCACAGTTGTGACGTGTTGTGGCAGACTGCTACCTATTAATATTTGAAGTCACATATATCCTGGATAAGCCTAACCTACCTGTCTGGAAGTGTATGATTTATCAGCTTGAAGATTTGGTCTTTGATTTTTTTATTCATGGGTACTTCAGAATGCTTATGCCTTGGGCCATTAAATTCAAGCTCTGGGTACAAGCACCATAAACTTGTGTACAACCCTTACACTTTATTAGGTGGTCAGACTACCCACACTGGAGGTCCCATACTGTGGTTAACAATCTATTTGTCCTTTTGATTGATGTTCTTCTGAAGAGATCATATACAAGGATGAAATTTGAAAATAATAAGTCTTCAGGTAAAACAAACAAAAAACCCAAATAATTTTTAAAAAACACAAGCAAACAAACAAACAAAAAAACCACAAAAATCCCACAAACAAAGAAAGAAAACCAAAACAATCAAACAAACAAAGCAACAACAAAAAACTCCATCAGGTACAACATTATAGCAGAAAATGTTCATGCTTGGTTACAATGAAATTGTGCAATTTGCAGCACATTCACTTACTTCCTGCACTGATCCTGAGTTGGGGGCTAAAAGCTGAACTGAGGAAGGGAGGAAGATTTCACTGCTTTTAAGAAAGAAAGAGGCACTGGTTGTTTCCTCCTGTTAAAACTTTGTATCTTGATTCACAGCACAGCACTACCTGTTCACTGCTGTGACTGGTGATGGTGGTTTGATTCAAGAGATGAAAAATCATAAGTGTCAAGATGTAGTGTCATGGCATAGTAAGGGAGTGTATTAGATTTAAAATTGCAAGGCCTAGTTATTTGTCATATTCAGTCAGGAACAGAGCAAGGCCTTCAGATACATTATGCTAGAGCAACCTTCTCCTCCCTCCTTCACACACTGACAAGGGGATGTCTGTTTTCTGAAGGAGTTTGAATGTATGTACTGAATGTGGATTTGGACATAAGGCAGATGACTGTAGTTGCTTCAGCTGCTGCCTCTTCTTAATACTTTGTTTTCCCACTGCCAAGTTCCTTTACACTTTAATCTTCTCCATAGCACAAATGAAATTAAGCCAGAATTCACCAAAGTTAACTTCCTTCAGGTTATCTTGCTAGCATCTTTGACTTTCCAGCTTGTCCTTTACTTGCATCATGGCAGCATCAAGGCATGTGCAGATCCATTTGCTCACAGGGCCCAGGAAGGAGAAATAAGCAGAGCACACCACTTCTTGTTGAGGATCACCAGTTCAGGGCTGTTTCCTCTTGTATTCTGAACCGATTAGTGACTTCTTTCAGACCTCAGCTTTGGGAGAGGGAGAGCTAAATGAAAGCCTTTTAGAGACAGCTTTCTTCAGACTCTGGTGCTGGTCTTCTTGGGAATGATGTGACACCAAAAGAGCTGGGAGGGAATCTGACTCATCCTGTTCTCAACTAATTTCAATATTGTGTTGGGTTTTGGGCTAAAATTCACTTGTTGCTTTCTTAATGGTTCTTCCTGCCTTCTTTTTTTTTTTTTTTTTCCCTACTGAAAGGCATCATATAGAGGTCCTCTTTCTGCTATTTAGTTTGAATCAGTGAATTTAGTTCCTCCAGAGAGAAAACAAAACAAGCTTCTTTCTTTGGGAAAAAATAGCTGTTTTGGGAAGGAAGGCTGGTCCTTTTCCTTGATGTCTGACTGAGAGAATTAAGCAGCAAGGAGATTACTTCAGACAGAATGTACAAACTCCACTGTAGTTATAACAGGTAACTATTTTGGTTTTTATCTCTTATTATTTTCATGCCTTTTTAAATTACATGTATAAGCAAAATATCTTGGTAGAAATTCATATGAAATAAAGCTGATGTGATGCATTCTTTCTTTTTTTCTAAAAAGGGGAGGAGAACCAGGCAAAACCAGGTTTTTATACATATTTTCTTATCAACTTGCCACACAAATATTTAAGATGTTGCAATGTCTTTTAACTCCTATTACCCTCATTTCTTTTTCTTTTCCCAGACACCACAGAAAGCTACTTAGAGATAAAAAACAAATGACAGCAATATCTATGCTCCAATGCCCAATCAGTCATCTGCTTGCTACACTTCTTTCTCTTCCAGCCTAGTTAAATGGGGGGAAAATTACCTGACAATTATTCCAGGACTTAATCTGGCCTGTTTGTAAAACTACTTTTAGCTGACTCTCCATTTGCCTGGTACTGAGGCATAGATGGGTCTCCAGTAAAGGCTGCTGCTTTCACAGTTACTGTGTGACACAGTAACAACACATCTCTCTGAAGTAAATCAATGGTGCTAAAAGGGCTAACTCCAATATATTGTCATTATCCAGCAGTGAGTGATAATTGCTGAGTTTTTGCTTTGCTAGGAAGACATGGAAAGAAAAACTCAGTGTCTTCAACTTAACTTCCTCCCCTCTGCCTTTAGGGAAGTGTGATTAAAAGTAAAACCACTGACTACATCTATGACACCTTGTGGTTTAAAACCACCCAGACAGCAGCAAAGCAACCACGAATCCAGTTGCTCACTCCTACCCTCTTATGGTGGGATGGGGAGGAGAAATTACAACAAAAGGCTCGAGGACCAGTACAAAGGACAGGGAGAGGCTCACTCACCAGTTATGGTCACAGGGAAAAGACAGACTCAACTTTTTGGGAAACAAAATCAATTTAATTTAAACAAAACCACTGCCAATTCACCAACTGAATCAGAGTAGGGTACAGAGTAGGGTATCTTAAATAGTCCCCTCCCAGGACCAGTTCCACTACCTCCTTCCCTCCAGTGGCACAGGGCAGGCAGGAAAATGGGGGTTGTGGTCAGTCCCAGTCTGTTCCATGCTTCTGCTACTCCTTCCTCTTCAGGGGGAAAACTCTGAGCTCACAGTCCTCCCCTGAGGCAACGTGGTGTCCCTCCTATGGAAGACAGTCCTCCATGAACTACTCCAACTAGCATGGGTCCTTTCCACAAGCTGTGATCCTCCCACTGACAGACCGCCCCAGTGCAGGCCCCCCTGAGAGTCACAGATGTCTCCAGGACCAGTCCCCTGCTCCAGTGTGGGGTCCTCCATGGGCTGCAGACAGGACACTTCTCCACTGTTGATGTCTAAGGGCTGCAAGGGCTCAGACCTCCCATCTCAGCACAGGCCAAAGGGGAATGGCTGCTCCAGTGTGCCTCCCCGCTTCCTTCCTCACTAACTTGTGTGTCTGCATGGCTGTCTTGCTTAAGTTCCACTCCTCTCCAACACAAAAGAGTTCCCAAAACAAAGGAACTCACCCAGCAGGTTTCCCTTCCTTAAATATGTTATTGTAGAGGCTCTGATTGGCTTAGCCTTGGTCAGAGGTGGATCCGACTTAGAGCTAGGAAACCTTTTTGAAGCTTCTTACAGTAGCCATGTCAATAGGCCCCTCCTCTGCTACCAAAACCCTGCCAGGCACAAACCCAACACCCAACTGAGGCGACATTTTTCTAGGGGGGACAAGTTAACAGCTATTTTCTCTGGTATCCAGGTGCTGTTTTCCTTCTCCTGATTTGTAGACTGATCATCTCAGGTGAGGGCTGTACATGAAACATCCTCTGCTCAGCAGGGAAGCTGTCAGGGAAGCCTTTAAAGACAGTATTATCACTAGTAGATGTGAGATTCTCAAAGGTGTGATGGGGAAGAGCAGTGGTTAATCCCCTCTGGTCAGAGGGTATCAGGGAGATAGCACAGGCCTTGAGGCAATGCCATGGACTGTACAGATCAAAATAATGCTAAGTATACAAGGTACAGTCTCTTGCATACAAAAGACTGGGATCTTCTAGTGAAGCTGTGGAGTGTGATCTGGAAAGGATCCAGAGGTGAGACAAAGGGACTGGAAAGACAATAAATCCTGAAGGAAAACTTGCCTGTGATGGGGGAAAGGGGAAAACAGATGATGTGGAGACAGATGTGACAGAAAGAAGGAGCATGATTATTAACTTGAAAAGATGTGCTCAAAAGTTATGGGCATGTATTTAGTCTCCACATGACAAGGATGTGATTGCATCCAAAACTGATGCTCTGAAGGAGGTAACTAGATCATCACCTTATGAGAAGGACATGGGTAACTGGCTTCTTGGATCATTTTTCTATAGATACAGCACACCACATGTCTGGAGCATAATGCAAGGGGAAAACAGGAAAAGATACACTAACTGCTGTTCCCTATTCTTCCTTAAGAGACTTCTCTCTGCTCAGACCACTCTGCAACACAATGAGGGCGAGATGCTTTGTTTCACACAAACATTTTTTTTTGAAGTTTATTCCTGATCTGAGATACAAGATCTTGTTAATTGAATAGTTCTCAGTAAGACAGTGGAAAAAAAAATAATGCTGTTTCATGTCTTTCACAGGTATTTGATTAGCTATGGTTTCTCATTCCTACCTTTTTTCATCACATAAATTCAAAGGGAAATCTAAGTAAAATTTAGAAGTGTTTAGCATTAAACAGGCGAATAAGAGTGCTTCTTAACAGCACTGGGCTAAGCTGTGCAACACCCTGCTACTGTGAGCCCAACTTCCGAAAGGGAAAAGGGCTTTGAGAGATTACAATAGCATCTCCACTTACTATACCATAAACCCAAACTTCATGGTATAAACAAAATAAGTCACAGGAGGTGAACTTCATTTGAGATCAGCCTAACCACAGCAGTTCAGAATTTTCTTCTATTTAGTTGTTTTCATATTTAAAAAAAAAATTATATTTATAATGAGTGTAATAATTTGTATTTTGAAGAAAATTATCAAGGATTGAAAACTCATTTTCAGTTGGAATCATAATGAAAATAAATCAGTTTTTGAAAATGTACATGATTCATGATCTCTCTGACTTCCATCTCAAAACAACTAAGCTTAAAAATAAGCAACTTAGATTCTTTAAAAATTATTCAGAATTCTGAAATTTTACTTTAGAGAATATTTGTTTCAAAGCAGCTTTATTTATAAGTGGTAATATTTGTGCCCTTTTATTTCCAACCTTACTTTTGATTTTGATTTTTTGGAGGACTGCTGCATGTCAGAAATGTCCACAAAAAGCTAGTGAATAGATGTTGATGCAAACTGCATCTCAGAAAGTCTCTCTGCAGTGTAACAGACTGCTAGAAGGATTCTCATGCAGTAATGCCCCTATTTCTTCCACTCTTTGACTACACCAGCTGCTCGCTATTATTGGAAAAGAGGTTAGTAAGCTAGACTATAATTCTGAGACATTTGGACTTACATCATGCTATGTTTGAGATTTTTGTATGTCAACTTTTGATATAGAAAAAATATAAAAGCTTATAAACAGTGTTCAGCAAAAGCAATGCCTGATAATTTGAAAGAATACTGTAAGTTAAAGTGAAATAAGGCAGTACTTCAAAATTATGTTAGCTAATTAGTTCATTAGTCATTAGCTTGTTAATAATTACATAATATAAACAATATATGCTTACAGTATTTTCTAATTTTACCAAAGCCATTAAAAGTTAGTACAATTTGACTTAATTTTATAAGGAAATTGAAAAAAAAAATTAATCAGGAAGTGTTTATCATTATTTTTCATGGAGCCATTACCAATACGATACTCCAGGAAACATACAGTGGGATCAAAACAGCGTTTTCAAGAGAAACTGAGTGAGAGGAGATAATTTCTGCCCAGATGTGCTTGGTGGCAGCTCCTAGAAGAGCAGGGGGGGTCTGCCCTCCTGGAGCAGGTGTGCTGTCCCACAGGAAAGAACTCTCTGGGACTGGGGCACAGAATCTGGAGACAAGTGTGTGGCTGCAGAGCTCTCATTCATTCCGCAGTTGCCTTTGTTCCCTCAGGGAGATATGGGTTATCCCCACGTTGCAGGGTAATGTATTTCTGGACGAATTTTGACCATGTCCATATCAAGATAATTAAAAAAACCCAACAACAACAACCAACCAAACAAAACAATACAAAGGTATCATGCCATTTTATTTCTCTGCCTCCCCTGATCACGGGGGAGGGAAGGGAGCTGCTTGCTAGTCAAACATTTACTCACTAGCAGGGGTTGATAAACTTCTATCACAAACAGTGTGAAAATAGGGACACCTGCCTTTCTGTAATGCAGGTGCTGAGGGTCACCCTCTCACTATACTGCTCATTTAATTCAGCTTCTGTGCTGTTCCTCCCTCAGATCTGTTGTCAGATCTTCTCTGACTTGTTCTGGCAGTGTCAGTTCATAACTGACATGACAAGGCTGCTGTGGCTTTAGTTAACAGCTTTTAGAAATGGGGTAGAACCTTTTTTTTGCAGACAGTGGAACAGGCAGGACACATTGACACATGCAATGCTGTCCAAATGCAGAGAAGTTCATAACAGCAAGGATAAGAATGAATTTTATGCATTTCTTGGTTTCTAAGTTCCTTGATCTGTGTTGTTACAGGAGATGCTGTAGACCTTCTTTCACACTGCATCCATAACTTCAAGTCATCTTGCAATTAAAAAAAATTGCTTCAGCCATTTTGAAGCTTGTGATCATTTTCAGTTCTTTTCTCTAAACAGACTCTATCTGCTTCATATGTTATGACCTGTTTCCAAACTCCTCAATTTTCCCGTTCTGTGCTCATGTGTGAGAATATGTATTCTTTTGGTGATATCAATTCTTTCTACAATTGAAATTTCACCCCGAATTCTATTCTACTTAGTAAAACACTTTTCTTGAAGTGTGAGTGAGCTGAGCTGAAGTAACCAGAGCTTTCAATACCACATAGTCTTTTCAGGTGAGATGATATTTTGGTCACAGCTCTTTCTTTCAAAGCACTATTAAGAAGCTGTTCTGAAAAATGTAGAAAGAAATTCTGTTTCAGAGAGGACTTCTTTCCCTGTTGTTTGTTTGTTTGTTTGGGTTTTTTTGGGTGTGGTTTTTGTTTGTGTTTTTGGGGTTTTTTGTTTATGTTTTTGTTTTGGTTTTGGGTGGTTCTTTTTTTTTCTCTTTTTTTTTTTTTTCAAAGCAGAATAATAATTTACCTTAATGAAACAAGACATTTCCTTCCTCCTGCAAAGGGTAACAGAGAACCTGAGGCCCTTTTGTTTATGGTATGTGACAAAATTAGCAGCAAAGAAAATAAGGAATCATTCTCGACTTGCGTGACTTTGCTGGCTGTTGGTGGAGTTACAGCCACTTGGCACCATGGAGGACTGGGGCCTCTCAGAGCAATTGCTCTCTTCCAGACCAGCGATGCTAAAGATATTCATCTATGATCTATTAAAGCTTTCTAGCATATTGCCTTAATCACAGGGCATATTATTCTTCCCACTCTAATGTGTGACTGATATCCCACTGAGTTGATGAGAAAGCTGGAAAAGCCTATAGATTACTGTGTAAATTACTTCAATATCACATGGTACTAATTGTACACTGTCTTCTTGTACTCTGCAGCAGCTAGAAGTAGCATTTGTTGTTGACATAGCCATAACAACACCGTGTTTGTATTAGTAATTTACACTTACAGAAAGCATATGAGAAAAATAGGTAATAACAATTATCCACAGATATTTCAGATTATGGGAAATTCATGGCTGGTAGTAAAACCCGACTATTATTGCTGTCACTCAGAAGGAATTTTTTGTACTTGACAAAGGAAACAGCTCAGTGTTAGTAACATGGGGTTCAGCCTCACACAGTACAGATATAAGCATGCAGTACACTGAATATAAAGTCACTGTTTCTTTCACTGGGACTGGACTATGAAAGGTGAGTATGGACAGAGTTTCAAATATCTAAGCGCCTACCTCCCAACTCCTAGTATTTTCAGGGCAAACTAGGTACCATTATCACTTTAACATATTGCCTCTAGTAGTCTCAATTCTTCTGAAAGTTCATATGAACATCAATATTTTGTTCTTCCTGAGTAGGCATGGTGTGAAAGAAGGGAAGGTTTATATGATGCCAAATTCAGCCTAGTGAAAAGTTTGCTTCCTATCTGTAGATGGATCCAAGGATATATGAATGTGAGCATATATGCTCACCATTTCAAATATGCATATTATATGATTGGGAATATTGTGATGTTAGTATAGCTTGCAACAGGGAATAAATAAAAAAATTCCCTATTGCTGTCCAGATATACTAAACCTATAGAGTAGCACAGAAAGCAAATGCATTTTCACATTGCTTAAACCACAGACTTTATTCAACCATTAACATGTAAACTCTTTATCCCAAATTGGTAATCAGATGAATGACATTAATTTGGGAAGCAATTGTCACAGCAAAAGCTGTTGCACAGGAAACTTGGTTCAGTCCTGCCTTTGCCATAGAATTCCTGGATGGTTTTGTAGAAGCCATTTATTTGTGTTTTCCCTGTAAAATTAAAATATGTTTTTACTTTCTTCTCTTGCTTCTGGCTCTTGTTTTTAAGCTGTTACCTCAGAGAAAGATGCTCTCTTTAGGTAGGAAACTAAATGCAAGTACCTCATTCAATTTGGCTTTGTGTGCAAGTGTAATTAAATTAATTAATGTAAGAAATATGAACCTAGTATGGCTTATGCCCAGTATAAATACGTAATGCCAGGGAAAATCTGTGGCATATTTCTCTGATGACAGTTATCTTGGCTCCGTTACTTCGTGCATCTGCTTTTTCTCACAGAGGAATGCATTCAACACTGCATAGCTGATCGCAGTCATGCCTCTGTTCAGAAGCGTTTCTGCAGCTGTATCTTCTCATAGACAGCTTGAGTCTCAGACTGATCAAAATCACAGGGTAGAAGAGAATTTCCACAGTTCTGTGCATTTAAAATGCAGCCTCTAAAACAGTTTTAGGTTTCTGAGCTACTATAATTTGAACAACAGATGCACATTACCTGTGTTCCTGTTAAGTCTATGAGCTGCACAGGCTTTGCAGTGACATTCCTAATACATCCTGAAGAAAGCATCCTCTGCTGTGCTGCAGCACCCTGTCCTACCTTGGCTGCTATACTCACTCTCGGCTTTTTACAGCTAGCACTGTCGGCGCTGCACCCACCATGCAGCCACCCGGTGCCGCCGGTCTGCAAGCAATGCTGGGGTCCTGCCTCTGCTGCCGCCTGCCAGCTCCCTGAGGCTGCGGCACCCGTGCCCGACGGCCGCTGCCCCAGCTCCTCAGTGAAAAACATGGTGTTCAAAGGGAAAGAGGACGCTTTCTAGACCTGGGGAAACTGGAAATGCAGAGGCTGCCCCGGCTTGGGAGGGAGCGCGCACCAGGGGCACCTCCCGCAGCGGATGCTTGGTTTGGAAACGACGAGCAGCCACGAAGGACAAGGAGCTTGGTTAGCTCCATCCTGTCGCGTCCCTCCGCCCCGTTCCGTTCCGTTCCGTTCCGCCGCGCCCTGTGCCGCCGCTCCCGGGAGGTGGCAGTGTTCCCCCGCGGAACCCCCCCGCCCCGCTCATGGGCGGGCAAAGGAGCCCGTTTAATCTCCCTCTCACCCGTTTTCCGCCGATTTACAGACACGGGATTTCTCGTGCGTGAAAGACACACCTGTAAGTCTCCTTTAAAAGCCCGAGTGGGCTTGCGGTCAAGAAAGTTGTGAAGTGCTGCAGCAGATCTGGGAAGCCGGGATGACGGCTAGCGGCCGCGATCCTGGCGTATACACGTGTAGACGCACGTACGTATATATACATATATAAATGTGTATATATATATATACATACTTATGTATCAAGACTTGAGGCAGAGGATCTATAAACCCGGGCAGAGAGAAGCGTTTATCCGCAATGCCGTTTACATTTTGCCTCCGCGTTTGGGAGAGGTGGGGGGAAAGACGCGCGGATGTATGCCGGGTGCCTGTGTGCGACCCTGTACCCGCACGCGCTCACAGGCAGTGGCTAAAGTACCTTTAAATCTTCCGCCTTTAGCGGACAGGTGCAGGATTCAGGCCCCGTCGGCCAGAGTAGCTCGCAGAAGTGCTGCAGCACGAAGGGTCCGTAGGGCATCCCCGGACCCGCAGCGGTTTCTGCCGGACCGCTCAGCCCGGACGGTCCTCACGGCCCCATAGCAAGTTTTTCTTCCCCGATCACCTGCTCTGGCTCTTTCTCAGAAGCTTCCTTTCCATCCCCGAGGGGCGGAAGCCCCTTCGCACCCCTCGGCGCGGCCCTTTTAGCACTGCCAGCCAGAGAGGGACCACAGTATCCCTGTCGGGACGTCGGCCCGCAGCCCGGTTATCCGCGGCGGGGCGTCCGCCCCGACGGCAGTGACCGTGGGCTGCAGGGCAGGGCAGGGCGGGGCAGGGCGGGGCGGCACTCACCTGATGATGACATACATGACCAAGAAGTTGCCGAAGAGCCCCACGACGCAGACCACGGAGTAGAGGGCCATGATGGCGATGGCTGTGACCACGGAGGGACCGCCGCCCGTGGGCGCACAGGGCCCGCCGCCGCCCGCGCTGCCGTTGGCGCCGCCGCAGGGCTCGGAGCGGTTCCAGCCCACCGCCGCCGAGGCGTTGCCCCAGGCGCCCGGCTGCGTAGCGGCGCAGGGCAGCCCGGAGGGTCGGCAGGCGATGGCGGAGGCGTTGGCAGCGAAGGGGACATCCAAGGCGCCGGCGAGGAGCGGCGCGGAGCCATTGCCCAGCAGGTAGGCGACAGCCATGGCGCTCAGCGGCTTCAGCGCGGCCCCAAGGTCTCCACGCCCGAGGGATGCCCGGCGCGTCGCGTCGCGGTGTCTGTGAGGTGCGCTGCTGGCGCGGTGCGCGGTGTCGGGGAGGCGGCGGCGCCCGCCCGCCCCGACGGCGCACCCCGCCGCTGGGTGCGGACACATGTGTGCGGCGGGCGGGGCGGGCAGGAGAGGCGGGGCCTGCGGCGGCGGGAGCGGCAGAGGGCGGTGGGGAGGTGGTACTTACCCCCTCCGCTCTCGCCCCGACCGGCGGGGCACGGGAGGCCCCCAGGCACGGCTGCCTCCCGCGGTGAGCGGAGCCGCCGGCGGATGTCAAGCTGGTGCAGAGTGGGGCCTGCCCGCCCCGTCGCGCCGCTGGAAGGCCAGGGGAGCGCGCTAGCAGGTTTCCCCTTCCCTGTGGGTGGCACTTGAAAGCAAAGCATTCGAAACGTTCCTTTTCCGAGCGCTGCGGGCATCGGTGCGAACAGCAGGGAGAAAGTACCGGAGAGTCTGACTTCGCGGTCCAAAGGCCGGTGCCGGGAGGAGATCAGTGCGAGACTGATGTAATGAGCCAGGGATCTTGACAAAACGGTGTTCTCTGTGGTTATAGAGATAGCTGAGCCTTGTAATAAAAAAACCCTCTATAGCATCATGACGGAAGGGTGACTGTGAACAGGACTGGGCTTTGGAGATGACTCGTATCTCACAGATCCTACGTATTTTCAGAGGACTTTCTGTTCCAGATCTCCAAATATGCTCTCCCCTAGACATTGATAAGATTGTTATCAGATGCAATAGCATTGATAAGGAAGATATCAAAACTGTTCTCTGAACTATACAAGCACTATATTGAGTGCTTGACTTGCACACCACTTACATGCATCTGCACATAGAATCATAGAATCTTTAGGGTTGGAAAGGACCTCTAGGATCATCGAGTGCAGCCTTCATCCTAATATCTATCTATCCATTAGACCATAGCCTCAAGTGCTACATCCACTTATTTTTAAACACCTCCAGGGATGATGACTCCACTATCTCCCTGGGCAGCCTGTTCCAGTGCCTCACCACTCTCTCAGTGAAGAATATCTTCCTAATATCTAATCTAAGCCTCCCCTGAAGCAACTTGAGGCCATTTCCTCTTGTTTTATCATTAGTAATTTGGGAGAAGAGACCAACACCAGCTTCGCTACAACCTCCTTTTAGACAGTTAATAGAGACCAATAACGTCTCCTCTCAGTCTCCTCAAGACTAAACAACCCCAGTTCCCTCAGCCTCTCCTCATAAGGCATGCTTTCCAGACCTTTCACCAGCTTCATTGCCCTTCTCTGGACCTGCTCCAGCACCTCAATGTCCTTCTTGTACTCTGGTGTCCCAAACTGGACACAGTACTCAAGGTGCGGTCTCACAAGTGCCGAGTACAGGGGCATGATCACCTCCCTACTCCTGCTGGTCACACTGTTTCTGATACAGACCAGGATGTCATTGGCCTTCCTGTCCACCTGGGCACACTGCTGGCTCATGTTCAGCTGTCTGTCCACCAGCACCCTCAGGTGCCTTTCCTCCAAGCAGCTCCCCAGCCACTCCTCCCAAGCCTGTAACATTGCCTGGGGTTGTTGTGACCAAAGTGCATGACCTGGCACTTAAACCTCATCCCACTGACCTCAGCCCATCACTCCAGCCTGTCCAAATCCCTCTGCAGAGCCTTCCTACCCTCAAGCAGATCAACACTCCCACTTAATTTTGTGTCATCTGCAAATTTACTGAGGGCGCATTCGATCCCCTCATCCAGGTCACGAATAAAGATATTAAACAAGATTGGTCCCAAAACTGAGCCCAGAGGGACACCGCTTGTGACTGGTTGCCAACTGGACTTAACTCCATTTACCACCACTATCTGGGCCCGGACATCCAGACAGTTTCAAACCCAGTGAAGAGTCCACCTGTCCAAGCCATGAGCCACCAGCTTCTCCAGCAGAATGCTGTGGGAAACAGTGTCAAATGTCTTACTGAAGTCCAGATAGACTACATCCATCACTCTTCCCTCATCCACTAGGTGGGTCACCTGATCATAGAAGGAGATCAGGTTGGTTAAACAGGACTTGCCCTTCATGAATCCATGTTGGCTGGACCTGATCCCCCTGTTGTCCTTCACTTGTTGCGTGGTCACCCCCAAGATGAACTGTTCCATAATCTTCCCCAGTACTGAGGTCAGGCTGACAGGCCTGTAGTACCCTGGATCCTCCTTCCTACCCTTCTTGTAGATGGGTGTCACATTGGCAAGTCTCCAGTCATCCGGGACTTCCCCAGTTGACCAGGATTACTGATAAATGATGGAGAGAGGCTTGGCAAGTTCCTCCACCAGCTCCCTCAGCACCCTTGGGTGGATCCCATCTGGCCCCATAGACTTATGGGTGTCCAGCTGGCTTAGCAGGTCTTTCACTACTATTTCCTGGATTGTGAGGGGATTATTCTGATCTCCATTTCTATGATCAGTTTTTTCCAGATAAGCACAGAGATGCGTGTCCAGGACTGTCTGCTGGATGGCTGATCGTTAATTAGGAGGACATAGCTCTTTTACTCTTTCATCAATTAAATCAGAGGGTATCCTTGGTAAGGCAAAAAAAGTACTTCTTAGTGAGCAGGAAGGAGATTGGTTGGCAGTGATTGCTCCTGCTGCCTCATCATGGATGCATGCTTAGTGTATCTGCACGTGCAGATCACCTCCTGCTGCTTCCCATATGGCAGAAGTGGAGAAGCAGCAAGTTGAACCCTGATGGTAAGATGCAAAACCCCAGGCATTTTAGTCTGAAGAGTTCCTTTGTTTCCGTGCCACAGGCAATGGGAGGCAGTGCTGATCAAGGCAGGTAACAGCAGCAGGGTTAGACTACCCACTCTTCCAAACTATCTTGGATCATTTGGGGGCGGGGGGGGGGAGGAAGAAGAGGGAATGGGAAAGGCATGCCACTGGACTTTGAGAAGTATGTAGATCTGAGTAATTGGTATTCCTTTTTTTCAATTACTGTACTGTGAGGTCTTGTCAGGCATATGGAGGAATGGAGGAAGAAGATCAAGATGTTAATGGGCACTTTTGGTAGATAGCATGTATTACTGCATGGCTGGAGAGATTATTTTCATCATCCTTTATTGATAGGAGACAGCCATTTAGCATCATATTCAAAAAAAGAGCTTTTGGAGTTATATTGTCACTGGAAAAAATGTGGACAAGGGGAAATGAAAGCAAGAACTGAGAGATTTCATGTGGTCAGTCACTGCCTCTTTATTCCCTTCTAAAGTATAGCATTTTTAGTCATACACAGAGTGAGAGGAGCAAGGCTTTAAAACTGGGACGTTCTCAAAGACTTTCATCTTTGGGTATGTGCATAGCTTGCAGGATCCTCTCTCTGTGCTTGCCCTTTGTTCCACCAAAGGCATCAGAAGAGTTTAATGTAAGCCTGGACACTATTAATATTTAGTCCTTTGAGTACACCTGTGCCTTCCTGTGGAAGGGATGGGGGAGATGGGGAACAAAACCAAAGGCTACGGCTACTAAGAGATACATCCTGTATTTGTGTCATAGCCAGATTTGCACCATCCTCACTGGCAGAAGGGCCTTTGGTGTATTGAAAGTGAGTGTCTCAAGCCTTAAAAATAGATGCCCAGGTAAAGCTAGCATTATATACAAGTTTTTATTATTAAAGACAGAAGAATTATGCCTGACTAAATCAACCTTTTGGCAGGTGCAGATGAAAACTTGGGCTGCAGAAAGGACTGGCAAAAAGCCAGTTGAGTTGAGCCTGTTTAAGATAGGCCTCATTAAGCAAAATTTCAAAGTAGGGGAATGATAGTTAAATGCACCTCTTTGCAAAGGTATTATGAATGTTATTTCTCAAGGACATAGGCAATATGAAATAAATCTTTACCATAATGCTTTCACCATAATGCTTTTCACATGGTGAAGGACATTTTAAGTATAGCAATGGCATGAGATTCTTTCTTCAAATAATTTCAGATAATAAAGGACTGTGTAGTCAAGATTCCACTGGAAACATATTTTTGAAGTTGCAGATCAGTAATTCATTCTTGTGGCTAGTAGTGTAGTGCATGTAGACAAGGTAAATACCTAGCTTTGAGACATGGACATTTTAAATGGATGCCTCAACATCAGGTTGGGGTCAGAATCACAACCTCCATCTCAAATTAAATTTTAGCTTGTGTCTTTTCCACCAAAGTCCTTGCAATAGGAAAATTTCCGGGGCTGTAACTACAAATAGATAGACTAAAGACTCAAGGCTTGCAGAGAATTTAGGATGAAAATAATTTGTCAAAGACTGTCCTAGGAGTACTAGTTGGTGAGGTCAGCTATATGTATCAATAGAAATAGAATAGAAATAGAGTTTCATGGAGCACATTCACTTTCATGGTTGCTCCATGAGTCTTAAACTAAATGGAAACTATGTGCCTTGCTTACAGTCTAGTAAAGAAACAGTCATGAGAGATGGGTTGTTGTGGCTTGGTACTTTGTAAGGATGGCCTGTATGCTAGTAGTGTGGTGGTGTGACCTGTTTCTTCTAGGAGCAAGGCAAGAAGGGGCCTGGAAGCAGGATGTGTTCTCCTCAAGCCTTGCTGGTGAAATTATTCTCTCTCTTCACAGTGCATTACCTAAGATCCTGTGCTGTGTCCAAGTGGCCTGAGCAGAATGAGGAGCAGGAGAAACTACGCAACAGAGAGGAAGGAGGGTACTATTGCAGTAATCCCACTGCCATTTGCATAATAGGTTTCAACTGGTTCTGAAGTTCTCCGAGGACACATAGACCTTTCTCCTCAAAGTTATACAGCGATAGTGTTTTGGTAGCAGCATTGTGAAGGCTATTTTACATCACATATACAACACTAGCAGGCTGTATGACTTGGTCTCGGGTTTGGATGGGGTTTAGGCAGAGCCTAACTCACCGTGCAATGTAAGGAATGTGTGGCATGGAAAATTCTATTGAGGAATTTACTAGCAAGTCTGTTAATTAATATTAATATTTCAGTGGCCAGAAGGGCCTATTGTGGTCACATTGGCCAATATTTTATCTAATATAGCTCATGTAATTTCTCTGTCTTGTTTCCTCCTTAAGTAATTTACCTCAGTTCACACTAATTGAGATCAGCATGTCTCTGTTTCCTTAGCTTCAGTGCAATGTTTTATCCAAAACTTGCGTTTCTTCCCTGAGGTAAATAAAATTTCTGTTGCTCAATGTTTAGAGATTTTAAGTATGATTTTTACATGATGATGCTACATAATCCTGGAATTTAGATTTAAGCTACAGGATTCAGATGTTGACCAATACATATAATCTAGACTCACGGATTTCAACAATTTTTTTCATACAACTTCAGGATTTGTAAAAGTGTTTATCATTGGCCTATGTTCTTTTGAAAATTATTCTCCTAATCTTCATGGGCAATGCACATAGTTGTGAAGATGTTGGCATCAGGAGCCCAAGGTCTAACCAACTGAAGAAGAGGTTAGTGTAAATGTCGGTAGCTAATGAGAAGAAATGCGGAGGCCTGGGTACGGCCCAGTTGGTAGGAGGAAGGTAGTGGGGAAGGACAGATCCAGGATGTGAAAGGCTTGGATAGGACTGTGATATGTCTTAGTAAAGGCGTGATGGACAGGTGCTAATGGAATCAAAGACAAAACCAACACAGTACAAGCCAATGTCAGTTCAGAGCAATTTAGATCACTAGTCTGATGTAGGGGGCTTTTCCTTCACTCTTAGAGGTGTTTCGCTTTAAGGGAACAAAGTGCTGACTTGGAGAAATGAGAGTTGTCCTGGCTAGTGGCATAAAATCTGTGTTCACATCATTTAAAGTGATATGTTTAGAGTTCACTAGTTTATGCTCTATAATAGCCTTGTGAGGGATGAATTTTGGAAGCAAGGGATACCAGTGCCAACAGCCTGAAAAGGCTGTAAGGCTACTGTGAATTCTGGGGTGCTAGGAATATGTGATGTGCTTGCTACAGTTTGAGTCCCTAAAGTTAATTGAATGCTTTAACAAATTTGATACTAACATTTACATTTTTGTCTCATTTTCTAGCATATGGATAATAATAATGTATTAATAACTCATGTACAAGGCTGGTCCACAGTCAATTATCTTTGTGGAAAACAGAAGTTTCTGTGTTCAGCTTTTTCATTCTTCACATTGAAGAAGCAGTCTTAGTCATTTGCATTTCTTCTGTATTAGTGACCCAGGTCACATGTGTCTTCTTGCTAAACTGTGCTAACTCTGCAGATAAGGGTAATCTGCAGGATGGCAAATACAAAATCCATTAGTTGAAAGTAAGTACTTTATGTTACAGGTTCTCTGAGTTCTTATGCACTTGTGAAAAATAAAATGTACCTTTGAAATTTAATAAATGTATTGACAATGCTTTTGTGTTTGTATAACAAATCTGAAGGGCATCATGGTTTGGGAGTACAGACTTGGACTTCCTAATCTGGCAAGGCAGTATACTAGGCAGACTCATTAGTGTTTGTTAAGGACTGTATTAACAGAACTATTCTTGAAGAAACTAATAATTTTGCATTTGCTGAGTGGAAGCTACATGTTGAGCGAGAAGAATGAAAGCTGTTCTGAAAAACTACCACTGTACTGAATGACATAAGGGTCTAGCAGAAGTTAGTACATGATATAATTAACCACTACAGTAAGGGAAACACTTGAGTTCATACAATCTTACATTTTCTGACTTTTGAATATTTTGACTCAGCAAGTTTAATTCATGGTCATTGGCTAGGCTTTCCTAATTCAGTATATCCACAAACGGGAGGCTGCTTCAGCTCTATTCCCTCAGATCCAACCAGTAGCAAGTTTGGTCTTATATTTCCAATAGTCATGCACTCAAACACCCGTATAGAACCCACACACAAACATATAGACATGTCTGGACACAGACCAGCACAGACACATACTTAGCCCTCACAGAAGCACAAATAGTGCCAATGGCCTCATCCTGTCCCTACATCTGGCTGTTCAGGATGAAGGTCTAATAGTGGGAATATATAGATGTATCCACCATGTGCTTTCTTTAATGATCATCTAGGATCAGACACTTGGTCTGCCCAGTAGCTGCTCTCTGTATCCCAGCTGTTTGCATCTGGATGTATGAGCCCTCCAACTGCTGATGTGCATCCAATTACAAACACCAACACACACACAAGGACACAGCAAATGCCCCCTAGGAACTGTCCTTAGACTCTCAGTCTACCCAGTAGCTGGCCTGGACCCTCCCTTTCCTTGACTATGGTTCCTCCCTTAAGTGTTTTGTGATATGTTTTGTGCAATCCTAAATGCCCCTCCCCTGCATCCCATATTGTGTCCCATATCCCTAGGTTGTGACACCCCTCAGTCTGTGAAATGCTCTAGGAAGCTGCTTCTCTAGACCCATGTTTCTGGGTGTCATGCCTGGCCCATGGGGCTGAGGCTACCCTGCAACAGTCTTGGAATAGTCTAGGGAGGGAAATTATTTCTCTGATGGCATTATTGGTGTTTGCCTAACAAGCCTTTATGCTCTGGTGCTCCTTCCTGTGTGGGGAGATGGGTATTTTTGGTGGTCTCTGGAGTAGCCAGGGCAGAGCATTATTTAGGTTCCCCCACCTGCTGCTGTCTTTTTGTGATCCTTTCTAGTGCACAGACACATCTCATATAACTTGAGTCATCTTTGTCAATCTTACTGGCAAATACTGATTTCTCTGATACGTCAGAAAGACAGCATTAGACATATGCAAAGGACGCATCTGTCGGAGAAATACTGTCCACAGAAAGTGACTCTCTGCCCATTTCCAGATGGTAATATAAGAAAAAATATTTCTGTGGTGATAACAATTGGCTTTTGCTGAAGGAAGGGGATTCAAATAATCATTATAAAACCCCCCCCCATATCTATACCTGTAGGAAATCCTCAGAATGCACTAGTAAACTACTTTTTATGGCTCTCACAGCATCCACAAGGCATTTTGAAATAAAGAGAAGACTCTGAGGAGCCATCATAAATTGCCCTGTAACAAATGTCACTTCTAAATCACAGCTGAATGCCATTTTGGTAGCACTGAAAATAAAGCATTACGTGACATAAAGCAATTACCGTCCATGAAATGGCTGAAATTAAATAATACATTGTTGCAGAATAAAGAGATGAATTTGATTCTCAGAGTGGAAGAACACTAGTGATAGTGCTACAGAGTAGGCATGGTGATGCCTATATTTTTGATTTCTCCATGTGATTTTATTTTTAGAAATATATTCATTCCAGAATTAAAAGGAGAGGGGAAAAGTTGATTATGTTTTTGAGAATTTCCAATGTGTCCTGGTTAATTTTAGAAATAGTTAAAAGCTACAGAATTTAAAATCTGTCAAGCTTTACTGATCTCCATAGTCTCTATTTGCTACTGTGTGGTGTGAGCTTATGATTCTTTTGGTAAATTCAACTCTGGGATCTTGTTTCTTGACATGTTTATCAAACAACATTTCATCGCCTATTCCTGCTTACATTTCTGAAAACTTTTCTTGGGCATCCTTTATGGATCTTTTTTTAGGCCTCTATTATTTATTCCATCCTTCAGACTCATGCCCTGTGCTCTTTCAAATCCTTTCTTGTCTCTCATTTCTCTGCAGCACTTACAAGAAGTGATAAGAAAGAGGTGCCTTCGATCTACCATGGGGAAATTCTTCAGTCCAGTGTAAGTCTACTGATATAATTGCCATCATTCATGTTCCCACATGAATAATCATAATTTGAAATAATGGAAAGTTTTCAATATATTGATAGTTTTATTTTTCATTATTCTTACTCATAAAATTTAAAAATTACTTATAAAAATTTAAAATGTCAAAAAGAATGCATACCTTGTTCAAGAGCAGCTGTTCAAGCACAGATCTCCACATTGTGTGTTTATAGGGTCATTCTCACACATGAACCTTGTTGCATCAGTGGTTCAGACCTAAATGTATCATCAGTGACAGTGTGCATGTTCATGTGGTTTGCTGTGTCTTCATAAGTTGGTTTCATCTGCCTTACAAGGGAGAAGATGGGTGTCTACCGCTAAGAAAATATTACCCCGTCTCTTAGGACTTGTGCAAATGCTCAGGATGGTGCCAGTGTCCTAAATCCCAGATATCATCCCAGAATGGCTGAGGTGAGGAGGGCCCCCTGGAGATCCATCTAGTCCAACAGCCCACTCAGAGCAGGGTCATCTAAAGCAGGTTGCTCCTGCTGTCCTCATGTTTGAGTTGCTCCTGCTACTCAGGGCTGTCCTATCAGGTTTTGAATAACTTCAAGGATGGAGACTCCACAACCTCTCTGGCCAGTGTTCCAGTGTTCAACACACAGAGTAATGAAGTTTTTTCTTATGTTTAAATGGAATTTCTTGTACCTCAGTTTGTGCCCATTGCTGGCTCCATCCTCTTTACACTGCCCCATCAGGTACTTGTACACATTGATAAGATCTTTCTGAGCCTTGTCTTCTCCAGGCTGAACAGTTCCAGAACTCTCACCTATTCCTTATATGTTAGATGCCCCTGTCCTTTAATCATCTTTGTGGCCCTTTGCTTGACTACAGTATGTCTATGTCTCTCTTGTACTGAGGAGCTCAGAACTGGACCAAG
Organism: Megaceryle maxima; assembly: GCA_024605025.1. Taxonomy (NCBI): domain Eukaryota; kingdom Metazoa; phylum Chordata; class Aves; order Coraciiformes; family Cerylidae; genus Megaceryle; species Megaceryle maxima. The sequence goes on from JANHGN010024237.1 coordinate 31,140, forward strand.
ATGTGCCTCACCCATGCTGATCAGAGGGGAAGGATCAGGTCCTTCAACCTGCTGGGAATGCTTTTCCTAACACAGTTCAGAAGGCTTTTTGCCTTCTTTGCTGAGGACACACTGCAGGCTCATGGTCAACTTGCCATTTGCCTGGACTCCCAGGGCATGCTCTGCCAAAGTGCTCTCAAGCCACTCCAGCCTATAAAGGTGCAAGAAGTTATTCCTCCCAAGTGGCAGGACTTAGCATTTCCCTTTGCTGAACTTGATGAGATTCCATTTTGCCCATTTCTCCAGTCTGTTGAGCTCCCTCCAAATGGCAGCACAACCCTCCAGTTTGTCAACCACTCCTCCCAGTCTTGTATTATCTGCAAACGTCTTGAGAGTGCACTCTGCCCCATTGTCCAGGCCAAAAAGATATTAACCAGCAATGGCCCCAATACTTATCCCTAGGGTGCACTACTAATCACTGACTGGTCTCCAGATGGACTTCGTATTGCTGACTTGTGAGGTCAGCCATTGAGACAGTTTTCAATTCACTGTCTGCTTATCTAGTCCATACTTCATTAGTTTGTGATGATGTTGTGGAAGACAGTGTTGGAAAACCTTGCTAGATAGAAGATAATAAAAATCTACTACTATCCTCTCATCCACCAGGCTAGTAAGTTCACTATAGAAGGTGATCAGATTGGTCAGGCATGATTTTCCCTTTGTAACAATCTATGCTGACTACTTCTGATCATGTGAGATATACTACCTTTTCCCTGGGATTCCAACGAGATTATAACCCTGCAACAGCACACAGATCTCAAGTTCCTCCTGCGTCCTCGCCCCGACGTGTGTTAGTGTAGAGGCACTACAGAGATGCATCCAGTCATGTGGGTTTTCCAGAAGAGGTGTTAGAGCTTTCTTTACCACTCTGTCTTGTAGACACTTGTTTATTTGTATGCATACCCTTGGGGTGGGCCCCCTTCTGCTCTGTTTTGTTACATATCATCCTGCTCACTTTGCTTGTTGCCCCAGTCCTCAGTTGACTGTTGGTCATCCACTCCCTCCCCATCATCCTAGCTTTGCTGCTGTAGTGCAGGAAACAAATCTGTAGAGAGCTAATAAAAAATATAATATGAGCTGCACCTTCCTGCTTTTCTTAAATTTCACACCTTAGAGGAATTAAGAATAGGATGCTGACTTTGAAAAATTGTTTTTCCTGATTATAATCTCAATATTGGGATATGAATCTCAAATTTTTGAAGTTTAGGTAGATCACATATGGCAGCTCGCTCTCAAGAAAAATTGTGATCTTCAACCCTCAGGAAAGCCAGCTGTAAGCTTCTAAGGTTAGAAAATTGAAAATGTTTGGCTCCTGGCTAATGGAAGGATGGAGAGAGAAGGAAACAGGATTTGATTTAAACAGTTGATTAATTAACCCCTGGGGCAGGTGCCCTGTACTACTAAGCATATTTATGTTTGTTGACAACTCTTTTAGTCAGATTTAGTCTGATTCTCAGCCTTGTCTTTTGGCATGCAAGAGTGAAGTTGTTCTTTTGATAAAAGTGAGCAGGGGAAGGTCCAAGAAGTGCAAGCAGTATGCAGCAGTTACTTCAGTAACAATTATTCGTACATCTTTTCATACAGAATTTTCAGTGTCTCACTTCTCAGAATGGGCCTGACTTGGGAAATTACTCCTCCCTATGTTGGCCAAGATTAGAATATATGTTATTCCAATCTTAAATCTAAAAAATATATGATGATTTACTTTAAAAAGCACCCTCATGAAAACAACTTAACCACATGATTTGAAAGCACAATGTTAAAATTAAATCTGCAAGTTCCCTCTTCTTATCAGCAGTAATTTTGTTTGTTTGTTTTTATGGGAGAAACTGTTGCCTCCTTAAGTTTCAAGAGCAATATTTTGCTGTATTTCAAGAAGAAAATGTAATATATAATGACTGGCAAGGCTTGGGCATATTTTCTTTTCCTTTTTGAGAGTGATATCCTGGTGTTATATGTATTGCAAAAGTCATGTTGCACAAAAACGATTGCTGCTGCTTCGTGTTGTGATGTTCCTACTTTATTGCCTTTTTTGCTGCTGTTTACTCACAAGGGGTGATACACTGAGACAAGATCAAAGTGCTGAAGAAAGTGTGCAGCTGAAGCTGACAGATAACAGCACAGTGTCAGCAACTTGCCTGAACCAGAGAGGTGTATGCTTTTCCTTCTGGGAAGTTCATCTGCAAGTAAAATAAACTTTAAGGGTTATTTAAGTTTAAATATTAGTTATTCAGTATCCTAATGGATCATTTTGGCACTGTCTCCCATGAAGGGCTATGCAAATTTTTATGAGCATTCAATGGGAGTTTATTTCTCTGTGTTCTTCTGGAAGGACCTCCGAATGTCTTCAGTGAGCTTCATTTAGGTTAGTAACTGCACTCTTGTCTTCAGTCCCTTTAGATACTCCCTTCGCTTCAATCCGGTTTAATTAGGAGTTTTATTTTTCCTTAAATGAACTCAAATATCATCCTGTCATGGACAAAAATATCAAATATCAAGAGGATCTGGGTCAGCAGGATATGAGCATAGTTTAGACTCTGAAGTTCAAAATTATGAACCTATCAGTTGTTCCTTAATTCTGAAGAAATCTGAGATACATAGACACTTGTATTTTCATCAACAAAGTTGCTGAGAAACTTCTTGCTTTTGCTTAGATGAACTTCATCCTCCACAAAAGAAGAGTGAGGGGTTTTTTTTTGTTTTGTTTTGTTTTTTTGTTGGTTTGTGGTTTTTGTTTTTTTTTTTTTTTTGGTTGTTTTTTTTTTTTTTTTTTGTAAAGGTATGTGGTTTGGGGAGATTTCAGGGCTTTCAGTCCTGCTGCAAAGTCTTTTTATGTATTTTGTATTAAGTGATAAATAGAACATATTTCTTTTTAGGGGGAAGAGAAGGTCTTTCTACATGATCTAATTATTATAGATTTATGTGCTTGCTTTCCTCTTCTTCATCCACTGAATCTTGAATTTTCTCCTATTGATCATATAAGTTCAACAGGAATAGCAGAGTGCTTTCCAGAGAGTTTCACAGGGTAAAGGAAGGGTTTGAACTCATGTCTATCATCCAGATTTAGTTGTCTAAAATCAGTGTCTTTCAGCTTTATTTTTGAAGACAAAACTGTCCTTTTTTAGGATGATTCTAGAAAGATCAAGTGGAGCGTTATACTTTTTGTTATCTCTGAGACACTAAGAAGGGCAGGATGTCACCCTCACCTCTGTTGTCGCCATTTCCTGTCGGTTAATGTAGGGTTTCTCACTCTTGGCAGGTAGAGTTTGGTGGATCTCATTGAGAAGTGCCTAAATCTGCCTTGTTTGGCACACAAGGAAACAAGGACCCTGGACTCTGATGCTAGATAGACTATAAGTTACTATGAAGAGAAGTAGAGAAAAGATTAATTTCTTGACTCAGCATATGAGCCTTAAATCCTAGAAAAATATTTTCTAAGAAATATGATGTTTCACAACAAAGAGTAAATGTTATATTTAAATATGTTTTTTTGCTATTATTTTCCTTTTTTTTTTTTTTTTTTTTTTCCAGGCCAAATTGAATGAAATATATTAAAAGGGAATAAAGAAAGAAAACTGTTGATACGCACTTTAAATATGCTTCTTGCTCACTCATGAAAGCATAAGCCAGAGCTGAGACATCACTGGAATGAGCCAAAATAAAAATTTAGCACACCTCCTCACAGCCTTTATCTCGCTATTCTTCCACATTTAGAGGAAGCACACTTCACCTTCATATCTACAGCAATTTGTGAGATATAATTTGAGAGGTTCACAAAATTATGAAAGCAGTTCTTGCAAAAGTTCTCACAACAGTTCTTGCAAAAGGGACAAGTAACAAACCTGACTGGGAGAAAATACCTACAGGCATGGCATGGGCTTTTCTTTTCAAACCTTTCCACAGTAACTGATATTGTAAGATGAATTAATCTCTCTTTTGTCTTCCCAGTAAGTATCAATTAGCATAAAAGAAGGCCACCTGTTTGCCAGCTCATGACAGTAATTGTTGTTTCCTGCTTGATTTGTCTACTATGGCAATTAATACTCAAAATACTCCTTGAAACCAGCTTGCTTTGCTTTTTTCAGAAGTGGTCTGGAAGGCTGCCTGTTTTCTTTAACTGTGTGCTGCACTTTAAAGCTTGCACTTAACAGATGTAGACCAGAAGGCAGAAGCAGGGCTAAAGACTAAGGAAAGATATATGTAACATAAAAGGAAGAGGCAGACTGGAAAATCTTGAATACCATAAAAAATTTGATGTCAGACACTGACTTCTCATACACACCAGCTGCAATCCTAGAAACCCGTGCAAATAGTGAGGGGAGGCTGAACCTCATTTTAGGTCACCAAGTGGTGGGAAACATCACCTTGAGATGCAACACAGCTCAACTCGAGTTCAAGTAATTAGTTTAGTCACAAAGAGTCAGTTTACCAAAAGGTTTAGATATGTGACCACTGAATCAAAAACCATTTCCAAAATGTAAAGTGCCTGCTTCTATTTGGCTGCCATTTATCACTAGGTGTTAAATATTGTATATTTACAGTGTTCACCAGAATAGGAACTGGTATTAAGGTTCACCTCAGAAAGGGAAGCTCCTTAATTGCTGAATTGGGAGTTAGCATTGTCCCTTTGCTGTGGTGAAGTAAATGGTTAATTTTCCACATCAAAGTGGAGCAGATTAAAAAAAAAAGCGCTTTCATTTCCTCTTTTCTCCCAGTCTGCCCTGAACTACAATCTACTTTTTAAGCACTCTTCTAAAAATTGTGCTGAAGTCGTTCTGATCTCATGAGAGATGCGAGTTCAGGCCTTCCAGCGCCTGTGCAGGTGTTACTGTCCTTAAGGTGTAGGTTAGGATGCATGAGGGAAAAAGCATCACAGCAATAGGGGAGATTTATGAAGAGGTGAGCACCCAGCAGTGGAAGAAGGGCTGTGATTTCAAACTGGAGAGAGACATCTCCTTGAAATGTAGGGCAAGGGAATTTAAGTCCCAGGGAGAACTGCTGATTTTGGTGCTCAAATTCCCTTTAGCATATGCAATGCCTGCTGTAAAAAACCCTTGGCTTTGAACTCAATCCACCCAGTCCTCTGTAGATGACTGTTGGCAGATAATAACATTGTCTAAATAGAGTACCTTAAACAGAATGCTGATGTAGTCTCCTGAGCTTCAATTTAGATTTATGACAAGAAAACACAGCACTTCTCTTTTCTGAACTTACTTACTTACATTCATCCTTGTCACACCAATGACAAATGTTCAAGATCTTACAAGTATTGTGTCTCTACTTAAAGCACCAAGTCAAGACACTTAGACTTCACTTTTCTTGCCTCAGAAAGCAGAACTATGTTGTGATGATCCTTCTTTCACCTGCAGTTAATTTTTGTTGGAGACATATACTTGCTCAGCTTATTTTTTTGAAGCAAGTACAAAAGACAACTTACAAAGAGGTAGGAATCTTTCTTGGTGCCACATGACACAGAATTTTAGTGGAACTTGAAGATGTGCTGTTGCATTCAGAGTGCCACGAGGTAGTAGTGTTCTGAATGCACACAAACAAGCAATAGATCCTGCTCAGTGAATTATTAAGCCTCTTTATCAAATGCATGACAGAATCAGCAAACTACACAACTTGTCTGAGTCATAGTTTTCACATTTGTACAGAGGGATAATAGTACTACTTATAACAGGATGAAAGGTTGCAAGTATGTCCTATATTTATTTATGTATTTTTAAACAACATAAAAACTAAAATTTGAATGAAACATTTTTTTACTGATTACTCTGGTTTATCTTCTTTCTTCATTCCTTTTCTATTTTCTCTTTATTTATAAGTAGCCCACAGTTATTAAAAAGAGAGCATAGGAGATGATTATTTTCCAGATAACCACAGAAGTGAAAGAAATCAACTTCAAGTCAAGCTTTCACACTTATCTTTATAATAAGCACTTATAATTTCTCATCAATTAGTGATTGCAAAAGCTAATTTGCAGTAGGAGATGACATATAGGAAGATGACCTTTAATTTGCTACTTAGATTCTGGATGCTAGCAGCCAATGGCAATAGGAAGATGTCCTGTTGATGTACACTGACATTTGAAGTGAAAGAAAAAATAGTCTTCCCCCCCTTTTTGGACTGTAGAAATTATTGTTTATGGAAAGTTCCATACTTTAAACTGATTTAGGATATCTTTTCTGTCTTTGATTTTTCCCTCCTATGAAATATCTGTAGTCTATTAAATTGAGATCTCATGTAACCTCTGAAGTGTGACCTTCGATGTTGTCTTTGCCTGGAAGTACTAATAGAGTGAAGAAGTATGTGCATTTTTGCCTGAAGTAAATGGGAGGACATATGGGAAATGCAGTGGAACATTGTGTGTTGGATGACTAAAACCATGGATGTCATAGTTACATAATTTTTTGTTTGTTCATTTTTAATTGTTTTTAGGTATTTGACTTGCTTGAAATGATAGAATAGTAGTATCTGTGTTAGCTGTATTCTTGTGTCTTCTGAGTATTCTACCCTTAGCATCACTTTCAAATAGTGTAACTTTCCCTTTTGTAGGTGCTATTATCTTCATGTACTATAAATCATTTAATCAGAAATAAAGCTATGAGACTAATTTGACTTTAATATTACCGGAGTAAGTAAGGTATAATTTCACAGAAATCAGCGGAGCTGCACAGGGCAACAGGAATTTAAGGAAAGACTTGCTGTCAGTTACTGTTACCTGGGCGAACAGATTCTCTCTGATATATTGATTTACTTAGACCGCAAGTTCTGGGTGGAGAAAGATCTTCCTTTTGCTCTAACTGTGTAGAGCACAGGCCAAAGAGTCATGGCAAATGAGGTCACTAGAGCCTTGGTCACATGGAATGAGGCTGCCAATTAGAAAGGAAATAGCAACATGAAGCCCTTCATCTACCCACTGGTGCCTGGGGGCACAGTGCTTCACGCTGTAGCCATGTCAGGGCCTAAAAGTTTGGGAGGCTGTACAACAGTCATGGTTGGTTGTATAGGTACCACACTGTGATAGCAAATGCTGTAGGAGGTAGAGGAAAGAAGCAAAGAATGGCACATTTTGGGCAAATTGATACTGCAGCTGTAGTTCAGAAGGAGTTTGGCGGCACTTCTATTACTTAAGGGCCAACTAACAGGAGATAAAAATTAATTCCTGACTTATGTGTTTGTTAATATTTCAGTGGATCCAATGCAAAAGAAAGCTTTAGCCTTCTAGAATAAACTGCTTCTGAAATGCCTTTGTTTTATTTCAGAGAAATATGTTGCATTTCTCACTTCCTGTTGAAATGTTTATATATTGTCAGATAATTTCTTTGTTCTCTCTTGGAAGCTAGTACATTTTACAGAGGAGCTGAAGCGCCCATTATATCTTTTATGTATCTCAGAAGAGTATTATGAAGTTCAATTAACATTTGAGAAGTGTTCTGCAATCCTCAGATGACATGTACAGTGGAAGCACATAAAATGGTTATTATCCATTGAATGCATAATTTTTTATGTGTATATTTCTTTCATCAAGTCACTCTTGGGTAGAAGTGTTCTTTTCTTGGTTAGAAGGCCACTTGAACTTGTGCAGTGGTACTAGCTAAATATAGCATTAGGGGGTGTGAGATTTTTTTTCTCATTGAAATTGCTCACAATTTAAGAGAGAGGGAGAAATCATTGTTCAAGACTTTATATAATTCATAACTTATGAAGTCAGTGTGAAAATAAGCACAAAGGAAAGGAGGTTAGAAAGGCAGGAACCATGATCCTGCCACTGTGAAGATTTCACTTGCCATTCATGACAGACTTTGCAGTCCCTGCACAACTTCTAAAGTCAAGCAGAGTAAGCATAGTAATTAGAACATGAATTTAGAGTTCAGATCACCATTGTAAGTTTGCCTTTTGATATGGTAGATTGTGGGAGGATGGATTGCCAAAACCTTGAAGTTTCATTAGTCCTGGAATGAATCATTTGCACAGAAGAAAGGCTGAAGTCAGTCTGCCCTCTTTGAATTAATAAATGTTTTATGTATAGATATATGGTGAAGCTGGTTTCAGAGAACCCCATGATTCATGCTTTCCAATAGCCCACTTGATCAGTCAGGTGGCCCTTCTGATGGAGCTCTCAGAATGCAAGCACCTGGGAGAGCATTGTACCATCAAATGCTATTTGGGGTTAGAGCATAAGTGCAAAATAAAATGTAAGCAAATGCATATAGTCCTTCAGCTGTAATACAGAAGAGTTAATTGAAGCTGAGTATCTGGCTCTAATAAATAACTCAGCAAGCCAGTGAGTTTATTTCTTCCCTTCCAGATCCTGCTAGGAAAGTTTTCCTTTGTGCATGAGTATCATAATTCTGCAGCAGCTTCCAGTGTCACTTTTCTTATGGCACCTGCTGTTATTCCAGCCCAGCCATAATGAGATTTCCTTCCTGCCAGGAACTGATGAAAGAGTCCCAGCTCTGCAGGATGTACATGCAGGACAGAGAACAGAGCTACAGCGTGGAGAAGTATTACTTATTGGCAGAATGAAAAGTACATTGAATTGTGTGTTAGAGGGATTTTTCTCTCATGAGGAAGCTTCTGTCTCTCTGTTGACTTTGTCAATGCTAGATGATGCTGGACCTCAAAACTCCTCTAAAGTTAGGTGTCCAAACGTAATTAAAATGAACATAGACTTTAATCTCATTAATTCCCATGTGATAACTTGCCCATGATAACATGTCATGGCATATATTACCCTGGGATAAGATGAAATCATCTGTGTTTACTCAGACGTTGAGTTTTTCAGGATGAAGAAATAGAAGTTTGATTTAAGTTAATGTTGTTTTTTTTTTTTTTTTCCTTCCATTGCACTGTAAGACAGGAAAAGCTATAATTGCTGCTCTATTGGGTGTAAACTTAGGTAGGTTTGCAGAAGTCAGCAGACTTGTGTCTTTTCAAGATATCTGGCACTGTATTTTCTTGAATTCATTATGCTTAGTTTTCCTTGTAAGTTTGTGATCTAATAAAGTACCAACTTACTCCTTTGGGATAGACTCTGGTGCCTGTTGTCACAGCCTTGAAGAGGGGGAAGGGAATGCAGGTGAGCTGCAACAACTGAGTAGGGTGGTTTGGATCTTATCATCTGGATGGATCTGAGAAAGGAGTGAGGTTCATCAATTGACATGATGTAAATTTTCTGATAAAAGGAGTTGTTTACTACCCCTTGCTTCTGCTTCCAAACACTGGTGCATGCACATAGAGTCTGAAACCTGAACCCAGACAACTCCTTGCTGCTGGGTCTGTGAACATGCATTCAGATCCTAAGCTGTGCCCATACTGTGTTCTGTTCCCATTGTACCACCTCTCCTGGCACGTGCACTTGGGAGGTGCCAGGGCTGATTCCTTGCTTGGCACATTTTTCTCATTATTTGTGTGTGGTTTTCTATAAGCAACACTAGAATAAAACAGAGTATATTCAGATTATCTGTCATCAGATATTAGTGGATGATGTGTCTTCTCATGATAAATATATGGCTATTTGTAATTGCCGATTTGAACTCTTGTTGGTGGTATAAAAATATGAGCAGAGTAGCTTTATGCAGCATCAGAAACTTTAATTTTTATAAAAGCAAAAGGCTCCTTTTTTTTTTTTTTTTTTTCCTTTCCCCAATGTGCTGTTAGACCAACTCAATATCTGCTTTTTAAAGGATTTTCTCATTACATCTAATAGGTATTTGTATGGTAGAGGGGATGAGGCATCATTACCAGACATTTCCAGTTTCCTTAGGAAACAGTTTTGTGCCCTGAAGGCTAGAAGCCATTCACTTCTTAAAAGAATTTGCATGTAATCCCAGAATAATGTTTAAAGATGTATAGGTATGGGTATTATCAATGTTTTATCTATGTTTCTGTTTTGGCCATAAGTCCCCACTCCTACAAACCCCACCAAGCTTATAAGGCTTATATCCAGCACTAAGTAGAAGGAAGCATTAAGTAGAAGTAGCTTTAGTAGAAGAAAGGGGGAAGAATGGAGAGGAAAAGAGAAGAGCTACCTGTGGAGAGATGGTTTATGTATTCAGTATGTGACAGAAAAGATAATTCCTTTTCCTCCCTCTGAAATCTCTCTCTGGAAGGACATTGTAAAAGAAGTCAGGAGTCTACATTCCAGATTGAAACTAGGGGCACAAAAAATAAGTGACCCATTCTGATATAACCAATTTATGTCTCAAACAATTCCACAAATGGAGAGCACAAGCTGCCTTCTCAGTCTGGCCATAATGCTACTTTCATTTAGAATACCTTCTCCTTATGTCCAAGCAAGGTTTGGATGTGATTTACAAGATCATCAGATAAAGGGCAATTCAGTTTTAAACTGCCTGATAGTGCAAATTTCAAAAATTTACTTTTACTTGCATCTTTTTCTGTGTCCTTCTAAAATTACTTGTTCCTGTGTAAATTTCTCAAGCCCATGCAGAATCTTTTTGTGAGATATACAGAGTAGAAATTAATTTTCTCAGAGAAGTTTAGTTTTTAAAATTTACTTTCATTTCAGTTGTATATGAAACTCGACATTTTAAAATTTGCCAGTAATTTCAAGAAAAAAATAATTTCACACAAAGCAGTTTTACTTTCCAAGCATTTTCTCTTTGGTGGTTTGGTGGCTTTTTTTTTTTTTTTTTTTTTTTGTGTGTGTGTGTGTGTGTGTGTTTGTTTGTTTGTTTTGTCTATGATTTATTTTTACTAATCTAACCTGCTCTAATTATATTTTTAAAATGAAAAGTTGCAATCAAAATCAGTTTTTACCACAGTCATAGCACTCTGTGGAATGTTTTAACATTTTCAGGACCTCCAGTTCAGATAGCAAGATCTTTTGACTCTTTCTATCACTTCATCTCTGTGAGGTTCACCATGTTTCTTCTGTGCATGGAATGATCTTCTAATTCCACACCAGTGTGTTGCTTAGTGTTGAACTCGCTGTTATTTCTCCCATTATGTTCAAAGGCTTTGAATTACATTAATTAACCAAATGTGCAAAATCTTCAAGTTTCTGACCTTCTCCAGAGCAGCTCCCAGAGCATTCTCCTCTGGCTTTTAGACCATTAATAGCTTCTTTGTGTCCCAAGGCAGCAGAATGTTTAAGTGTGCATTAACAGTTATCTATCTAAAAGCTTTGTGAAATGTGGGCTGCTGAACTTGAATTAGAGGGCTCAGTCCAGATAGTGTCATTCTCAGTGGCCAGTCGAGACAGGGTGAAGTTCAGTGGCTTGAACATAGACATCTATTGCCATTAAAGATATTGTATATAGTGTTCCTCTGGCCTCCTGGTGTGTATTCAGGAAGTCTTGTGTCATTGCAGCCATGTGGTATCCTTAAATAATACAAGAATCCCGTCCTTATGATTTATTTAAATTGAATCATATCAGCAGTTTCACTGAATTCAGTGTTAAGCAGTTGCTGAAACTAAAATACCTCTTACTGCCATGTTTCTGCAGAACTCAGACCTTTGTAGGATCAAGACTGTGTTTACTTGGGAAAGCCAGAATACCATTTACAGTTCACAAAAGCACATACAGGGTAAGAATATAAAGATGTTAACCTGAATCCTGACTCTGATAGTGATCAATAGCAGGTGCTGTTTGGAACAGGACAGTAACAGGACAAACATGTAACAGTGTTTCTTCAGATTTTCTTCTGATTTACACAGTTTTTCACTTGGAAGCTTCAAGAGACAGCATATCTTTGCATTTGCTAAGACATGACATTTTTTTCTTGTAATTTATCCAATCTTTGAGTCTATGTTATTTCATCCAGTTAATCCATTATGTGAGGATTATGTCCTTTTGTTTATTTTGAACCAGGTACCTGCTAGTTTCTGCTGAAATGTTCCAAAAAGAAATTGTGGGGAATTACTCTCCAGTCACTGTTACAATGCCAGAGTTTATGTACTGAATGCTTAGATTTCTTATTCCTTAACCATCTTTCTCCACCCCACCCCATATGGAACAGTTTTTATTCTAAGTATGATAATGATGAGCTATAGCAACCCAGAAGGAACTGTCAGTGAGCGTTCCCTGTCTCCCATTTGTAACCAAGTAAGTTTGGTATGTGGCAATGCTATTTTCTACTGTCTGAGAGCAGCCTACACCTATCCTTATCCTTACACATGCATCAGAAATCCACTGTCAGCTGTAAATAACAAAAAAAATGAACAGTAGACATTTTGTATTTATCCCTCTCTTGTCGGAAAGACATTAATTACAATTTGTACTTAATATAATATTTCTAAATGTCAGTGTCATCGTGACTGCCAGTAGGCAATACAATTAAGGATGGAGTTCTGTCATTTCCAGAGATGCAATGCTATAATGTTAGGTATGCAGACATTTTCTACAACAATTCCTATTTCTTCTTGTAGGATATCCTGCTTTTTTTGGCCACTGTTTGCCATCCACTACATATGCATTCTTAACAGTGACTTGCTGACCTCTGATTGGTTTTCTGATTAATCTGGTGTCATGCCACTGTGAAATCTGAACTTAAATAGTTGTCATTGGAATGATGCCAGCATTTGACTTACCTGTTTTGGCTCTGATTGGCACAAGATAACAGCATCTTTTGTGAAGTCTGAGGCAGCTGGAAAAAGCTTTTCCCAGTACTGCAGGGTATTATTCTGCTTGTAAGGAATGAAACAGGAAAGAATCCTTCCCTAGTCACTGATTCAGTTCCAGTTATGAATTTATGAACCTTTGTGTATAACTAGGCATCACTACAGATGCAAAGATTATGTCTTTGCATATTTTTTTCCTTAAGGGTGCTCCAACTAGCCTGTAGAAGCTGGAAGAAGCTCCCATTTTTCAGACTGACTCCTGGGTCTCAGGCTGGACTGCTGCCATGCAAGGCCTGCAGGATGAGGGGTTTCCTGAGTGTTGTCTGTCAGGCCAAACAGGCACCCTGACCATCCAATTTGCCTCAGCATACATTCCACATGCATCTAGTACTGTCTTTTTGAGTTGTTCCTGGGGTAGAAATACTTTTCTCCTGTTGATAATTTATGCGGTCAGAGAAGTAGTTATGTTAATTTGCTAAAGCTGCACCTACTTTTTGCTCAGCATTGTCCTTTACCACATCAAAGCTGAGTGAATTTGCTAGACATGTCCCTACCTGCTGCTCCATTAAGAAAAATATTGGGACAAGGCATGTGAAGCCAGAGAGCCTTGAGGTTGTAAAAAATGTTTTTGTCAAAGAAAACAAAGTTCAAAAATAGAAAAGCAAGCTCTTATTTTTTCTTTTTAACAACAACAAAAAAACCCCCAAAACCAACAAACCAAGAAACAAACCTTTCTCTCTTTTTTTTTTCTTTCTTTTCCTTTTGCATTTTTCTTTACTCCTACCTCACAGCTTGAGGAAAACTGGCATAGGACTGCTAGTTTTACCTCATTTGGTTTCTCCTCAGGAAGAGAGTGCTGTTTACTGCATGAGCAAAAACCCAGTGATGGATTAATTTTTCGTGTTATTTGAATTGCTCCTGCATTAGGGGGAAAAAATCGAATCTGTAGACATGCTTTATGAATGTTAAGAAAGCTGTAACCTTAGTATATGAATTCTTATTTTGCACTTCAGCCAGAGAATTCTCCATGCATTCTTTTCCAATTTAAATTGTGTGCTTTAGGTTAATTAAATTAGGGCTGGATCTAAAAATAAACAAAATATGCAGTTTCTTCAGGTGATTGTATTCTTTATGCATTTAAACTAATTTTTCTAGGAGGACTAACTATAGCAGTTACGGTCAGATAATATAGGAAATAATACATGACAACCACTGGGGACAGAATAAGATATAAGTAGCTGTGTAGCCTTTATGAGTAACTGTTTCAAGTGGTTCATGTCATCATAGCTTTAGTTGAATTACAAATTAGATGACTGGAAAACTGATGTGAGAAAAAGAGGTAAGTTAGGGATTTCCACTGGCAAGAAAGTCAGCAGAACTAGCTTGTCTGCAAGGGGTTTTGCTAAAATGGTATCCAGTCACTTTATATACATTAAGATGACTTTATACTAGTGATTAAAATAATAAAAGAATAGTCCTTCCTCAATGTGGTTCTACTTTGGCACTGAATTAATGTACATGCTGAGTTTCCCACAATACAGAAACCTCCTTGAGACTTTCCTCTGATCTTATGCAAAATTTTGTACCTAGTGATTTAACTTTAAATACGACTCTGACTTCTGACTTTAGGCATTTTTTTTTCTCTAACATTTATTTTTGCTTTCAGTTGATATTTACATAACCACCAAATATATGAATTTTAAATGCTGTTCAATGTGTTGTCAAGTAACTAGAAACAACTGTAATGAAGAGATTCTTTTGAAGACTGTAAATACATTAGCCCTTTCTCACAAATCAAATCACTATAAATTGTGTCTATATATTACTCAGAGCCTGAAGTTTATTCAGGTAGGCTTCCAACTTTTAGAGGAAATGGACATTTCTAGAATTCAGTTCTATCACTCAATCATTTTAGTAGCCTGAATAATCAGAATAATCGATATAAAATACATTTTTGCATTTACTATGCTAAGATTCTTGTTTCAGCCTTCCCTGATCTGTGGGCTTGAGTCAAACACAGGGTGGAAAGGTTAAGGGAGGAGATTGGGTTTCATTCCAAAAGTGCTATTCATATTTGAAGGATTTGTTTTGTAATATATGAGCTCTTTCTTAAGTGTAAAACCTATGAGTGGCTTAGTAGTCAATGTGTAAACATGCTGTTTGAGGCATACTGTGGAGCTGAGGCAATATAACAGGCTGTTGACCTGCCTGATGATTTGGGCACTATTGTGTTGCAGGCAAGACAAGACTGCTCACGGGAGTGGTCACTCACAGGAAAATTCTCTGGGCCTCTGGTGGAGTGTCTTCCTTTGGGGCAGCTACCACTTGCCTAGGGAGATCATGGGATCTTCAGCAGTGGAGAGTTTTTAAAAAGTGGGAGAATGACCCACCTGTCATTCATTAGTAACTGGTCCTGATTAGAAAGGCATAGAATAGGTGACCTATTTTTAGTGTCATTTTTAGTTTAATCATGTTTTTGCTCTATTCAGTCATTCTGAGTTTAATTTCATTCAAAACCAGTGGAAAAACTATGATGTCTTGACAGCTTTGGGCTCAAATTCTTAATTATCACATGGAATGTCTAAAGGTTTTGTTATGTGAAGTCAAAAGTACACAGTTAAGAGAAGAATGGGAAGGGAAAGGAGAAGACTCAATAAGCAGACTTTCTTTCCAAGCAGATGTCCCCTTGAAAAACAAGAGCTCCCTGGTTACATGTCTGCGAAGTTCTGTATCTATTACCAGCACTTTCCATTTCCCCCTGAAAAAAAGGAATCCATGTTTTCTTTCTCTGATGGTTGTGCTTTTTTCTGTTACAGCTGTTGTGTTGCTCATAAAATTCAAAGGTAGTTGGGAAAGAAGGTAAAAAAAAAAAAAAAGGTTTGATCTTTAGTTACCATTTCTAGGCTGTTCACCAGGTAGATAAAATGGGAGGAGCTTGGGGCTCCCATTTCAACAATCATTTGAGTATTTATGTCAAGCAGTCATTGGTTAGAATACAAAAATGGTCTGTAAAACAGGGGTGGGAATACAGAACTCCTCAGCTGGGATCAGCCTTAGGTGCTCCTGCCCTTACACAGGGATATAGGGAGGAAAACAGACACAGAAATACAGACGGGAAGGAGGCAAAGTCTGAGATAGATGAGCTTCTTGTAGCAGGGTTTGAAGAAAAGCATGAGTGTGGATCCAGTTCCCTCCTTCATCAGTTCTGTCCCTCTCCCTCACCAGCCTGGCTTTCCAGGGACCTGGCACAGGCAGAGATGGTATTCAAGTTATGACCATTGGCTGCTGCTCTGTTCCTTTAAGGAACTTCTTACATCATCTCTGCTGAGACATCCCTTCCTGCTTGTAAGCAATTGCTGTCAGTCAGATGACCATGCCTACCTATCTGGCCCAGAGAAAACTTGATGTGATGGCTTGGTGTCATTAGAAGCTTCCCGTAACTTTTTGCTTTCTCCATGGGCCATACCAATTCCTGATGGCATATGACCACCTTTGAAGTGCTGCCAAAATAATACTAGATTGAATCTCCTAGAAATTATCTCACCTCCTTCTCTGCCCATCTTCATCTCTCATAGCATGGCTTTCAAATGTGAAGAAGAGCTCTGTGTCTCTGATAGGGCTGCAATCTGTTCCTTTTAGCAGATGTATAATCATAGTAGATGCTTCTTCTTGTTCAATTTATACTGCAATCAAGATTTCATGATATGCCACATCTCCAAATCAGATATTGTCTTACATTTCTCAGGGGTGAAATAAAGATGTTTTCAGAATAAAACTGACAAAGAAAGTAAGCTTTATGAACAGTAACAAAAATGAAAAGTGAGCTGTCTTGAATGTATGCAAGACATAAAACTCCATGAATGTAGATAAAAGGATAATTTTTATGCAATGACAGGTGTAGATCAAGAAACTGAAACAGCTTAGTGATAAACATACAGAAAACAAATAAATGCATATCAGGCTCCTTGGTAGTAAGACATTAATTTTATCTCATGCAAACCACCATGACTGAAGAAAGTAAAATATTCAAGAAAAGTTGGTAAATGCTGAAAATAATGTAAGATAGTAAGATATTTTGTGTAGATTTTGTGTAGATTTACTTTGTATGATTCAATTTTTTTTTACAAAGTTTGCATCACATTCTGTCACCAGAGTGCTATGAATAGGTTTGAGATCTTTTGATTCATTCACAGGCAAAAACTTAATTTGAGTAGAGTCCAGGTTGAAGACGTATCTCAACAATTTAAGTTGAAATATGTTTATTTACAGGCTTTACTAATTAGTCACAAACCAAATTAAAATAACAGAATGTATTATTAGATAGGTCTATTTAAACATTATAATGCATAAGAACATGTGCTTGAGTCAGCTAGGAACCATAATATTACCTTTCAGAACCTTCCCAAGTTCTCACCTGTTTAAAAGCTGCAATCCTCTTCGCTAGTTCAGGTGTTGCCTCCACTTTTCCTTCTCATCACTGAAAAGACCTCATTTGGAAGAAATCTTGACTTTCCTCATAGTCACATTGTGCAAAGCCTACAAGATTGCATTTAGATAATTTTAATATTTACTGATTTAAATGCATTTATGTTATGTTTTCTAAATCTCATATTCTTTTATCTCCTTCCTTCTTGGTGGCCTTGCTATAAGAAGCAAGAAATGTTGTTAGGGATCTGGGGGAGATGGTGGGAAAAGATTGGGTTTGTATCCCAAGATTATTCTGTGGACACATTCTCCAGTTTGCAAAGAGAGGTTTTAGTGTTGCATTCAAGGCAGGAATGATGAGAACTGTATGTTGCAATAGAAAGCCAAAGCATGTTTGTACCTTGTGGGGTGCCTGCTGAGAGACTCCTCATGTTTGCTTTAAATTGGCTTGTTTGGGTACAGGAAAAAAAGTAGTGGAAGGCAGCAGTTGTCAGGAGGTAAATTCATTGGTACTGAAGATCCTGACCAGAGCTCAGTTTATGGGGCTCTGGTGAGACTCTGACTGGTATGTCTCAGCTGAGCAGAGGAGCTGACTGTGGAAAACAGGGGACCAGTCAAATGATAAAAAGCAGTAACAGGCTATTAATTTTTTGCAAGGTAGTTCCATAAATATGCTTTTTCTTGTAGAAAACTGTCTGTGCCTAAGGTGGTTGTCTAGAAAATTGAGTATTTTAAAGAAAAATGTTGTCTTATAATCAAGTGGAGCTGTCAAAACCATTAGGCAAACAAACACACAAAGTACTTAATGCCAGAAATATTTATGCATTATTCCTAAGGGAAAAAAAAAAAAAAAAAGCTGAATGCATTTAAGACTCTAGCACAAATTGCCATACAAGCATTGTGAGGCAGAAGGGATGGGATACAAAGAGCTCATAAACTGGGCTCTGAAATTGTATTCCCTGTCTTAAGAAAAGCAGAATAAATGTGCCTCTCATTTTTGGTAAATCTAATCCATTCTAAAGCAAAGATCTTTGCAAGTTTTTACAGTTTCTTGGTCTCATTTCTAGTGTGGTTAATCACCTCCATTGCCCTTGAACTCCACCACCACAAGGACTGTTCTTGCCGGGATTTACTGTCAGTCATTTTTTCCTAGAAAGACATATGATGAATAAAGCAAAGAAGCAATGACATATCAGGATTTCTTTGATTGCCTTATCTACAACTTCTTATTTGCTGAATCGAAATTTTGTTCTGATTCCTACCTTTTTTTATGTATGATTTTACCTTCTTCTTTCTTCTATCTTTGCCCTCTAGCTTAAAAAACATCCAAAATTGAACCTAAGGTGACTAGTCTGACAGGCTCAAGCTAACGGGTAGGCTACAGGTCTCCTGAAAGGAGCATCAGGGCAAGCCAGCCAGCCAGGAGTTTCTTAGCAATAGGGGTGTGATTGCAAGGTTTAGACCCAGCTTGTGGTGATGACAGCTGCTCCCAGCATGCTTTGGACACAGAGAGCCAGTTGAGAAGGGATGTTTCACTTTCCTCTTTCAGTGTTTATATCCATATATCCTTGTATTTTGTCTGAAGTAGAAAGAGCGAACAGAACAACAGAGGTGAGAGCTGTGGCCTTATGCTCATTGCCTCCTCTGCCTAAGGAGGGAGACTTCCACCTAACAAATTTATTTCTGAGGTGTTTTTCCTTTTGTATAAAACAGAGAGGAGGAGAGGGGAAGCTAATGAACTGCTTTTCTTTTTATCACTTAAATAAGTACCTGTCAACCAAGCTGAAGGATGAGTTACTCTGAATGCTGTGGCAATGGAAGCCCCTATGTTTCCTCCCCACGGAGAGAGGCAGGATGCAGCTGGACTGCAGAGCTGAGTCTGGCTGGCATGGGGAATGCCAGCCCTGAGGCCGGGGTGCCCAGTGGGCTCACTGGCCTGCAGGCAGGTCCCAAGGGCCCAGTCCCTGACTGTGAAGCAATCCTGTGTGGCTCCTGGCCCTGCAGCAGCCATTTCAGACCCAACAGGTGTCAATCACTGCCCAGTCTCCACCTCTGTGGAGCACCTGCGAAAGAGCCTCTGCCTTTCCAAATCCTCCAAACCCAGCAAAGCCAGTGCTTAAAATTAATCTTCTGCTGAGCAGGCTTCTGCCTTTCAGGTTTCAGGCCATTTTCTAAGCCTGATAATAGTGCTCTGCTCCATGTCAGAAATCTGAAGCAGAAGGAAGCAGCTGCAAAACATGGCTAAAGCCACAACCTCCGTGATATTACCTGAAGTCACACTGAATTCTTCAGATCTTTGTAGATTGTAGCCTGAGGCAGGATTTACCCTTCTTGTTCTATTTTCATTTCCGTATTTGTTCCAGATGTATGAAAAAATAAATAGTCTCAGAAGATGAAAGGGGGTAGAGAACAGTGATGTTAGTGAAGCTGAAGAGTTCACTCATTGCCATGGAAACGTTCACATCCTAGCAACAGCTTATTGATAGCAAGATGACATGGAAAGACAAGAACCGATGCCTTTGACTCATGGGAAAACAATCTATCCTGAATTTCTACTTCTTTATCTTCTTTTCTTTTCCAAGAGCACATAGTAGTTTAATATAAAAATCTCCAATCAAATTTTTTTTTCTTGACTGATTGCACTTTTGTGTTAAGAAATGTTGATACAGCTGAAGTGTTACCATAATTGGCTATCTGGCCAAAATATTATTTAAATGCCACAAAGAAACCCAAAGGCATGAAAGTTGTGGTTTGTGGTTTGGGGTTTTTTTTGTGTTTTTTGTTTGTTTGTTTGTTTGTTTTTTTGTGTGTGTGTGTTTTTTTTGTTTGTTTGTTTTTGGGTTTTTTTGTTTGTTTTGTTTTTTGTGTTGTTTTGGTTTTTTGTTTTGTTTTTGTTTGTTTTTGTTTTTGTTTTTGTTTTACTTTTTTTTTTTCCTTTAAACATTTAGCAAGATGTTTTTGGATTAACTGAAGACATCTAGAAGGTCAATGCACCATTCTCTGTCTATCTCCATATTTCCCAGAATGCTTGCTACAGCTGACATTATTAAGATGTTGCTTGGTGGGATACAGAGTGGAATCATTTGTGGTATAGTCTGCATTTGTCAAAATGCCCAGTGAGGGTGTGTTCTGGGAAGTACTGAAAAGCTTTCTCTATTTGTGTGTCTGTGGGTCAAGGTGAGAAGAGCAGCACTTAGGGGCATTTGCTGAGAAAGTGCATTTCCTTCATTTTCATGGCATACAGTGGTACAAGAAGTTTCTCCTGGGTGAAGGTCAGGTACCACAGCAGTTACTGTGTTTAACTGTTACTTTACTGTATAAAGGAAGTATCTTTGAAAGCAAGAGTCAGACTGTTGTTAGTGCTATCATTATTATGTACAATAGTGTTGTGGAGTTCTAGTCATAAAGCAGGATTTAAACGTGACTTGCTCCACACAGACACAGAAGGTTTTTTTTCCCTAGGAGCTTGGAGCTTATGATCAGTTCATTCGTCGATATGATTATTAATTGGTTGGAATAAAGTCCAACAATTCCTTTATTATTTGTTTTAATTTTTTGTTATTGTTTTTTTATGTTGTATATAGTTATTGGAAATGTTTCTGTCAAAGTAGATATTGCAATAAACATTTTGGAGAAACAGGAAATGTACGATGCTGTTTTGTATATAGCATCACTACAGTCTAAATGTTTGTTTAAGAGCTTTGCTGAACTGGATGCATATAAAGGGCTTCCTGAACATCATATTTATTGTGAGAAGAACATTGAATTGTAATATTTCACCATCTAATAGAAACCACTTTTCAGAAATGTGACCCTTTATCTGTACATAAATTAAAAATAGAGCTAAAGAAATGTCCCAAGAGAAATCAGTGATGTTTACAGAGTTTATAAACTCTGCTTATTTACTCACCTTTTTTGATAACAAAAATAATTTAGATTTTCTGACTTTTTTGTTCCATTAGCAGTATTTTTCCCTTTGAAGACGATGACTGCTTGGCTGATCAGCAAGTCAATTGACATTCTGATACTACCATTGCATTAGGTTTACAATAAATGAAGTAACTAGTGCTGAGATGCCATTGGAGGAACAGTTCAAAATGTCGGAAGGAGAGAAAGAATGCAATAACACCACCAAAATAACAGGAGATTTTCATGCCCGCTGCTCAGGTGCAAGATTTCTATGGGGGGGCAGAAGATGCATCTAGAAAAGGATTATGACAATTCATGCAGGACTTAGATGGACTTTAGGATCTCATCCCATTATCACTATTTTCACCTTAATGCCAACACTATAGCTAACATGGTACCTTCTGTTCTGACCTGGAGGTCCCTTCAGTTCCAGCAGTGCTGTGTTGCTGCAATTCCAGAGCCGTATCTGTGTGAGTTACAAGATGGAGGACAACAATGTACTTGCTTCCCAATACTAAGCAAGGAATCAGAAGTAATCCTGAGAATAAGAACTAGATTTACAAGGCTCTTCCCAATTGTCATGGTCTTTCTGGGACAACTAGCTATGATTTCAGCTCCGGATTTGAGAAGAGTGGAAGGCATAAATGTAGGGATTACCCTAAAGGACTATAGTGGAGCCTCCTCCATTGCCTCAGTGCTTGCAAGGCTAAGCAACATGCAATGTGAATGGTGGACCAGGGTTTGCTGTGATTTTCACTTACTCATTTGTGTATCTGAAATTATTCTTCCCATTCCCCATTTCTATATGAATTCCTTTTAGAGTTAGGGGCAAGGGAGGCAGTGGTTAAACAAACTCTTCTGTCAAGGCTGGGGAGGCATGTCAATTTGGATGACAGTATCTCATCAGGTAGCTTAGGTGAAAATGCATTTTCCCTCCACTGAACCTCTTGGAATCTTTACAGGTTTGAAAAGCTAGATGTTTTGGAAAGGAGCAGGCAGGCAGGAAACAGCTGCAAATTTTGCTGCTGTCTCTCCACAGAAGAATCAGGAAACTGTTCTGCATGTTGAAGCTCGTAATTTCTTCCTCTTTACAGAAGAATAATATGCAAAATTACAATTGAGGCTTTTCAAGAAATGTGATCAACAGTATTAACTTTCTTGCAGGATCTGCGACAATGTTAACTTTTCAGATAGAATTTTTTTTCTTTTTTAATTCTAGTAAATCACTTTGTTTCAGGGCCTGTGGTGCATATACTTATGCTACCCTGTTTTCTTTCGATTGACTTCTTGACTGATGTACTGATGTGGGATAATGCCCTTTTCCTTTCTTTCAATTGAAGGTCTGTTACCTGTTAATAGTAGATTGATTAGTCAACATTAGGACCTGGGAATGCCTTTATTTTTATCACTTCAAGCAAATATGTCTACATCTGGAGACATAATTATATGCATTACTGAAGCACATTTTTGCTATTCTTTAATTATATTTTGACAGAAAAGAAATGTCAAGGGAGTAGCACTTGCTTTCTAGCTCTGAAACATTTATATCTGTTAGTTCTTACTTGTCTCTGCTTTGTCACAGTATCCTTTCAAATCTTACTTTTACTGCCTTGTAGTTAATGTCGTGCCATTGTTTTGTGATTTAATGTTAAGTTTTTGTACAAAGACTTAATGAAAAGTGGCTACGGATTGTCTTCCTTGCAATAGGCAATCTTCATTGAGTTGCAAAAGTATGAAATCCAGTGAAGCTTTGGTGATTTGTACCAACTCCAAATCTGGTTGGTCTCTCTGTAAGATTTTACTCCTGGAACATGCTCCTTTATGTTGAATGCCAGTGGAGTATCTATCCTGTGTGGCAGAAGTCAGAGGCATTAGTAAAGGTTACACATGACTTCGGGATTAGTGTAAGCATTTTGATTCTGTTTTTCTGGTGTTTACTGGGATATGCATCAAACAACTGGAAAGAAAAGAAAAAGCCTGGTAATGGCAAAAATTAATTCTGTCTTTCTGCTATATAAGAGGTAACATCTCTCTATCTGGGTTATTTATCTACTCAACAGCCATCTGTAAGCATTTGTACACATCTGAAATACAAAGTAAAATTTAGTCTGGGTTTGTACTGATTTGTAAATGAAATTAGAGTTTGGCCCACTGTCAGTAATCATGTCCACTTTCAAAGCTGTACTTCTAAGAGGAAAGTTCACTCTTAAAAAACATCCAAAGCCAATTAAAAGAACCCAGCTGTAAGGGGAACTAGGACAAATTGTCACTGGACTTACAACAATAAACAACAGCTATGTAGCTGTCACTGTATCCCAGTTGCAAGAATTTACTAACAGGTCTCTTAAGTAATGGACGGCATTTTTATATCTAAGCTGTTCTGAGAAGCTGATGAGAAGGACACCAAGTACCATGCTGTTTTCTTGAGGTGTTACATTACTTGTAATTGAGAAATACTCTAAGGGAATGATATACCATCCCTAAGTGATGGTGATGATTTGAGTGTCATATTTCCCGTAAAGTCATTACAGAGACAGAGCTCTGATTTGATGTTAGGAGACACTGTATTGCTTTGAAGAATTGTCATACAAGGCACAGATGAGGCACAAACTTCAGGCTCCTGCTGTTCATTGTCCTTGAAGGTGCTGCTGTACTTTTCAGAAGCAAACAGTCATTCTGCTGAGATTTCTGTATGCATAACCATTCCTTTTTTTACCTAATATAAGCCTGCAATTCAGTCCTGACTAGTGAATTGCTGCTAATTCTTCTTTTCTAGCTTTTCTTCTTTCTAGCATACAATTTGGAACCACATTTCAGAAAGGTCTCGTAGCTATCCTAAAGCCCTACAAGGCTTTAAGATCATGAAATCTGCAGTACAGCAAACATGTATAAAACCCCTCTTGAATGAAGACATGCCATACAGTCTGTCAACAGTTTCTCCTCTCCCTCAAGTTCAACTCTTTCACATTTCTTTTCATAAGCTCTTTTAACATGACTGGAGAGAATAACTGTTAAAGTTTATTTTATTAATGTTGTTCCCTTTCTCTTTGCAGCATGACTTCAAAAAAATGGCTTTTTCCTTAACTGTGCTAACTTGAAAATACTTAGTAATGGTTTGCATGTTTGTGTTTAGTCTAATGCCCACTGCTGAAATGAGCACTTGTTTGACTGCACCAACCAAGGTTGCACACTACTTCATGGCACATTGGACCATTTTTCTGGAATGTGAACTTTTGAACATTGCATCTCATGGATGAAAATTTCAGACCAAATTCTTGCCAATGTCAGAGAGAACCCTACCCTCTCTCAGAGAGAACTGAGAGGAAAGTAGAGTAAAAAGGAAGATAGAGAGAAAATGAAGACAATTTTATCTCCTGGGGTTATTTTTCTTACTGTTTGTTTGTTTGTTTGTTTTATTCAAGGAGCCAAAGTTACAGTGAATAACATCCATGAAGAAGTCCAGGGCTTTCTTCATCTTTGTAGTCCCTACTTTTCCTCTTGCCCATGGCATTACCACCTCAGTTGAGCAGGATTCAATGTTGTCCAAGAGTTGTTTCCCCTAAACTCACTCTTCCTCATCTACTCTCAGGGAAGGTGCACTAGGTCTGTTAGCAAATTCAGAGGAATTGTGAGATGGAAGGAAAAGGCAATAGGAAGATTCAAGTACACAGGCAAACCTTTTGTTTAGCAAAACGTTACATAAAACAGTAAGCATGTGAAGGAATGGTTACAGAGGAGTCCTGGCATGAGAAAAGAGAACAGTCTAAAAGAGGAATGGGGAGACCTGATTCTGAGGGGAGCCCCTAGGATGAGTTAGACATAGAAGGTGGAGGACAGATGGCATGCAGGAAGCTGAGGGAATAAAAAGGAGGAATGCAATGAGCTCCTGCTCATGTAACACTTGCTCAGCTTCCAGAAGCCAGGAAAAATGTGATCTTCTAGGGCTGGGACAGAAATGACATCTGACTGCTGTGATTACAGGATGACATGAAGGCTAGGTGGTTATAATCAAGTTTCCAAGTAAGTTCTTTTGAACACCGAGGTTTAAATCCACTTACCTAAGTATTCAAGGATGCGTGTCTAAATTTGGTTTCTTCAACCACATTATGCTGTTGAAAGTCAGGAAGACAACATGCAAGGAATGGAAAACACAGGAAGTCAATTAGCATAAAAATCTGGGCAAATGTTTAGTGAATATACATTTTTATGCTTGGTGAATAGACATATTTTCTGCTTGTGGTTCTTGAGTAAAGCCCTTTCCATGGTTGCCAAGGACTAATAAAAAAAAAATTGAAAGGAAATTCAGATTTATTTTTCACATCTTTCGGACATCTGATAAAACGCAATGGGATTGGCATTTCATGCCTAATTACTTAGTATGTCAATGATATATTTAAATTTAAATAGATAAGAAATAGATTTTCTAATGTATCATTGTCTATGACTTAGATTATCATAATACTCTTATTCTAAATTGCTATTTAGACCTTTGTAGATTTGAAGTCTGAAATTTCTCTTATGAGTCAACCCTCTTTTTGATAAACCTTTTAAACTGATGAGGTGGTTTGTAGGGGAAAATAACGCCAACATTGTAATGCTGTAGATTGTGAGACCACAGAATGAAGATGGGAAGAAAGACTTTCTTCAGTGCGGATTTCTGAGTCATTTTGGGTCGGGGACTAGAAATGTGCAGCTGCAATGCACTCTTGCACTTTATTCAGGCTCATAAGTGGGAGATCACTGTCCTTGTCCTATGTGCATAGAAATGCAGTTGAAGATCTTGTTTTCCTCTTGGGCTTTGCTAAGTATGCATTTGAGACGATGGGAAGAAAAGCAGATGTGAATAAAACCATGTATAGAGTTTAAAGCTTGATCTAACCCACACAGCCTCAGAATTGTATTTTTTTCATGCGTGTATGTATGTAAGTATGTTTGTGTGTGTGTGTGAAGTGTATATGTCTGTTACAGCGTATGTAACTGAGAGGAATCATTCTTCAACTCCAGTCATTTTGTATTTCCTGTATATTGTTCAATCTTCAACTCCAAAACAGGACTCATGCAACCAAATAAGTTAAACCTGATTTTTCCCAGGATTTGAAAGCAAAAGTGATAGGCAAATTATATTCCACATATTATCTTTATCCTTCAAGTATATTTACAGTTTAGTTTACAAAGGAAAGATGCAGGCTTCAATATAAGGTAAGAATGTTGGGGAGCACATTTTTCTTGGTTCAGAAAAATGAACCAAGAAAAATGGTCAAAATTAGCTCAAATTCAGTATTATCATCTGTAGCAACGAGTATTTGGATCTGTGGTTTAAGTTTGGTTCATTATGGTAAAGAACCAAGCAGGAAATATGGGTTCAAATCCCAGAAGGCCTGATCCATCATTCTACAGCTATTAAACATTGAGATTAAGCTAAAGGCAGAAAAAGTTGCCATCCTGCAAAAGAAAGCACAGGGTTTTAGTGCTTCTTAGATAAAGGAGAAACAAAACCACAAATTGAAAATCATAATGATACAGAAATTTATAGAAATTTCACAGAGTTTTATAGAACAAACTAAATTTTATTTCATATGATTTTCACTTCTTGGGGTAGGTTATGCTTCAGAAGAGCTTTTTGTCTACAGAAGAGGTCTTTTTGTCTACAAAAATCTTCATGACAATTTAATCTCTTCTGATTTCTCTGAATTTCAAGGTAGGAATTTTTGCTTATTTGAATTTAAGCTTGCACTTTATGTATCTGGCCAGAGATGGTGCTGAGTGCTCAGGTACTATAGAGTGAAACGCAGTGGGAACTTGGAACAGAAGAGATTTGGGGCACTAATCATAGTTACACTCAGCTGCCATGAGTTATGACTTTGAGTGAATTTAAAATTAGAGAAAAGCACTCTACTTGTAATACTTAGCCAAACAGCAACAAATAAAATGATTTTATAAAATGAGAAAAGGATTGAGAAGCTGTAACATTGGGAAGAAGATTTATTTCTTTAGTATACTTGCTGATATTTTATTGCTCTGTGAAATAAATGTAATATTCTGAAGGTGAATTCATCTATCCTTCATCAGATAGGTAGTGGAAATGGAAATAAGTGCAATTTGCTAGTAGTGCCTGTGGGTTGCAGCTTGTTTTTTACTGTCTTTTCCTAATTGCTCTTTCATTTCATAGCTCTCTTTTATTCTAGTATGACTGTTCAACAGTGTGGCACTCAGAGGATATGAGGAATTGCAACATAAGTGGAGGTCAAGCTGTGCAAACCTTTCCTTTTTATTGAATTCTTATCCAAAACCAACCCTATTGTAGTCAGTGCCAGGGCTCACTGAGGTAAGGACCTCTGAAGCTTTCCAAGATGAGTCTGGAGACTTAGACTGCTTTGTGATGTATCCTGGTCTTTTCCAGCTCCATCTTACCTGTGGCTTTTATGCTCTAATGTCTTCATTACATTCATTACATGATTCATGTATCACCAGAACAAACAAAACCAATTGAAAATTCCCTTTCACAACCTCTTTTTTTTTTCCCCAGTTTTTATTCCGTGTTTACTGCTGCTAGCAGCTGGATCAAGCCCCTCTTCTGATGCTGGACCTATGATACCAATTTCATTCATTAGTAACATGGGCATGCTCCCTGGATGCAGCAGTAGGGCATTCTAGTAGTTCAAGAAGCTCTTGTCACCACTGAGCTCTTCATTGATGTCTCCAAATAGCTCCAGGGTGTCCTTCCTGCAGGGGCAGGTATATAAACCTGAAGCAATGTTAGGTCCTTGTCCAGGCAAGAAGTTTCAGTGAGGCATGATGTCTTTTGGACTGTGTCAAAACCAACTTGCTATGGAAACCAGTGCACAGGGAGAATGATGTGTATTTGAGTTTAGTCCTGACAGAGCCTTGGCTTGCTGCTCAGTCCCATGGTATATACATTATCTAAGCACAAATTATGAGGTTGTTGCAACACCATTCCTTTCCACATCCTCATGGATTGGGTTTCTTTTGTGTCTGTCCACCTTTTGTGTTTGTCCCATGAGGGGAACTTAATTTGGGAAATACTAGATTGGCTCACAGTGTCTTGAATATAAATAGGAAACAGAGATCATTGTGTATTTCAATCCTCAATCATTTACTTCATCTAGTAAAATGAATAATAGTTGGGTGGATGAGTGAAACAACAACAAAATGCCTGATCTGCTCACATTCTTTCTGTTGTGTATCTTGTCCTGCACAATATGTGCACGTAAATAGCAAGATAGTAGGGGTTAATTATGACCTAAAGGGTCATGTTTTGTGGGCACAACACAGAAGGCTCTTTGATGCTAATGAATAATCCACATAATTTCCTAATTTACCAAATATATCTCAACACCTTTTAAATCCAAGTTTGTGTTCCTTGACAATTGTAGTACTATGCCCCAGATAAATAACGCATGAACCAGTTACGTGTGCAATAGATTAGGATATCGAGGGAAAATGTCTATGAATTAATACATTCAGTGCTCCATTGCATTCAAATAATAGCTAGAAAGACCTTCCAGCTGTCTTAGAGTATGAATTACAGGGCTACTCTTAGAGTTTCTGGAGTAGGTGTCACTATAATTCACTGTTTTCAATGTCTCAGAGATGTCTGGAGTACACTACAGACAGGCTAATAGTGGCCTATCTCACCTGTCTCTCTGAGACTTTGTAAAATTTTCATTACTGTGCTGAAATTTTTGTGCTGAGCTGGTAATCAGACTGCTGCTTGTTTGTTGATAACAATGTCACTTGTCAGATCTTCTCTGATGTGTGATTTCTTGATTGCTTACCCTGTTGATTGCATCTCCGGTCTTTTGCCAGCACAGAGTATTTTCCTCTGTGATCTCTGACACTTGGCATACTTTCCAGTATAGCTGTCATCAGCCATATTCACTTGCCTGCTTTTTTTAATCTGAAAATATATCCTTTTCCCTGGACTAAATTTGACAATGGGAAGGAAAGCATGTGGATTAGATTCCTACTTTGAATTCTGGGCTCAGCACCTACCACTGTCCTCCTCCATGACAAGATGTATTTTGGGTGGGCATTTCTTTATACACCCACCTCTAGCCTACTGCAGTGCAAGGTGAATTAAATGAGTTTGTCTGAAGGTACCAGCCAGGGCTCTTGGCTGGCCACAGCCTTTATTACTCTCTGCACGGTCCAAGGAGTGCTGGTAGAACTGTGACATGCCCTTACCTGCCCATGGTATATCTACAGGAGTCCTCTTGTTCCAGGTTTTTCCAAAAGGCAGTGAAAAACATGCAGGATGATAGAATCATATTGTCACACTGATTACAGATGGAATAGAGATGTGCAAGGCTACCCAGTTTTGTTTTACTGGGAAAAGTGTTCAGGACTGAGGTGCACAGGACAAGTTGTTTAGGAGGTGTATTTGTGGCTTTTCCTTTATTTGATAGTGAAAGCCAGTACAGTTTTAACTCACATTGCCAGGGAGTG
Organism: Megaceryle maxima; assembly: GCA_024605025.1. NCBI lineage: Eukaryota > Metazoa > Chordata > Aves > Coraciiformes > Cerylidae > Megaceryle > Megaceryle maxima. The sequence goes on from JANHGN010024237.1 coordinate 60,571, forward strand.
GTTAAGGCCTAAGTGCTATAAAGGAACAGCAAGTATCTGGGAAGAGGTTTAAAGAAGCAAGCCAGGGTATCAATGCACAACATTATTGACCGCAATGAGTAACTGCTCCTGTTCATGCCTGTAGCTGCTCCTGTGTCCAAGAAGAGAGCTAAGTTGAGTTTACCACCACACCAGAGCACACATGTGAGCAGTCAAGCTTTAGCAGTCACACTGTAATATCAGCTCCTTGTTTACCACAGGACAATTTGTGTGTGCTTGAAGGCAGCTCTAATAGATCTGAATTTGGTCATTTCCAGAAAAAACAAATGCATTCAGTTTTATATGCATAGAAATGAAGCAATATACTTTTGTTGTTGTTGTTTGTTTGGTTTGGTGTTTTTTTTTTTTTTTTTTTCTATAGAAAGTGATTTAGATATTGCTTAAACTGATGCTTCTGCTTTAAATTTTGTTTGGTTAAACCTCTTTTTCCTACATTTAGGTGCCTGTATGTAAAAAAATACAATTAATAGTAAAATAAGAAAGGAATTAGAAAAAACATTTTATTTTCTTCTGCCCATAACCCAGAAAATTCACTGCACTCTTTCTTATGTTATATTGTGAAGTTAAAAGATTAAAGCAAGAAACGCAAGGAAAACTTGAGTCATTACTGATGAACTAGATAATAACTCTTAGTTTCTCTATTTTGCATTAGAACTAGTGACTTTATCTCCTTTCCATTCTCATCACCCTCTTCTATTCTGAAAATACACACCACATTTTGTGCGAGATTGTCCAATCGATTAAAATTATGATGCTAAATATAGAACATTTATTCTGAAATAGCATTTATATTTGAACATTTATGCTTCTAGTTGTTCTGAAATAGAGCTTGTGTTTTTGACAGTTTCTCTTTTTTTCAGCAATAACAGCTGGTGTAAGAAAGGATATTATCACTTCTTTCAAACGTTTTCACACTTTAAATATTTAAATTTTGGGAGAAAATTAGATTTTTCTTTCTTTGATGGTGTGTATAAAAGTCCAATCTCTTTCCTGGTTGAATATTCAAAACTAATCTGAACCTTTTTCTCACTTGGTGAAATAAATTTATTTATTAGCATACCATATATCCTACACAATTAATGCCTAGCTTTTTGAGGTAATAATCTTAAGAAAGAAAGCCTGGATTTATGATGGGTTCAATATGATTTTTAGAATAAGGAGGGCAAAATGATCAAGGATATACATCATCTATGCTCTATGGTAAACTTTAAGACTCAGTGCTGAGGTTATAAACATTTGAATTTTATTTATCAAGACTATTTCTTATCTGGATTGTGGTATTTCTTTTCTCAGCTATTTGGAGGCCCCCCCATCCTCATCTGAGCTTGACACCACTGGCACCCAATGCCATCCCCAGAGGATGAAATGCCTTGCCATATAAAACCTCCCAGGAGGAAGGAACTTCCATCACTTCAATCCTGACAGCAAGTACACATGAATTTGTGGGTGACAAATACACTCCATTGACTCCATTGCTTGGGGCTTATCCACTCATCATACTTACCTGTATGAATCAAGTTTCATGGGTTGCAGTCTCTCTAAGTGAAGCTGTAGCTGGGGAAGGTATAGGATATCCAGCTGCAGTTGCTATGGAAACACACCCATATTTCACTTCCTTGTCCAACTTTCATTCCCATTTTCAGAAATACAGATAGTTGCCTTTTAAGGGAGTAAATGAAAGTTAAAGCGTGACTAACAGGGATTATTTCTACATGATATAGGAGGAGAGGTAGTAACAGAATGTCAAACACCTTACAAGTTCAAAATCCAGAGGCTGTGTCTGAGCTGGACATAAGCTGTGATGAAATTCAAGAAGGCTTTTTTAGAAGAAACAGTATATGAAAAATCCAGCAAAACACACTTCTCCAGCTTCACAGAAGTTTGATGCCTGTGACAGAATCTTTAGTGCTGATTTTTTATTATTGTTGCTGATGACTTTTACAAAATCAGTGACCTCTTTCTTAAAAAAAGAAGAAAAAAAAAAATTGTTCTTGCTATTCTGAGAATAAGATTTCTTTATAAATGATATATTGTCATAATTTTTAGGTACAATTTTTGCTGCATGATTAATGACTTCAAGCATATTTATTTATGGCATTTTCAGTTTCTCTCATTTATCTATTTTTTTTTCCACTCTATTCTTCCCAAACTAATCTTGTTGTGCTGTACACAAAGAATCTCTGCTATGTTCTCAGTAAAGCTATTTCAGCAATATAACTTGTCTAAAGACTATTTTTCTGACATATATATTGTGGGAGGTTTTGATGTATTACTCTACATTTCTTTTAGAAAGAGAAAGTGAAACAAGTGAAAAAAAGAGATGGTAATTTTAATGTCTGATCTTGCACTATGTACTGAAATGCCTGGTAAGGTAGGTAAATAAAGATGGCTAAATCTAAGGGTAACAATCAATTACATTTAAGTTAAACTTTGTAATTTTACCCTTTGATAGCTGCTTTAAGGAACACTCTCAAAACCAGATCTATCAGCTATGAAAACTGAAGTGGGAGAACTTGCAAGAGAGAGAGCAAGCAGCACATAGACATTAAGGTGCCCAAATGCTTCATGCAACCAGTAAATTAGTCAAAACCCATTATAAGGCATTTTCATGCCATGGGAAAAGTTCTGCCAGAAGATGCTGTGGGGACTGCTCACAGTCAGTCTGGAGGCTGCTCCTTTATGGCAATGTTCAACATAGCCAACAAAATTTAGTTTTGAAACCTATGGAAGAATAAATGTTAAATTTGCCGTATAAGGTAATTCAGAGTGTTTTTCACTGCTGTAAGGTATAGATAATCTTCCTTTATCTGTTATAGCTACTTGTAAACATTTTGCCTGGGTAAATCTGATATGGATTCAGATGGTATCCTCCCAGGCCTAAGAAAGGCTGAGAACCGGAAACACTGTAGAGACAGGAATAAGGGCTTGCCAAGCTGATAGAAGAAAGAGTTCCTGGTAGCACTGGAAACAGGTGAAAAAAATCAGGGAGAAATGAAGTGAGAAAATTAAGAAAATGTGAGGGAACAGGGGAAAACAATAATAGCTGGCTGTGATGATTTACAGTATAGATGCTGCACTATCACAGTGTAGGCTGACCTTTCAGGGATTAGCTGTATCTGTGTCTACTTCACTGCTTCTCCAAGTGGTGGATGTTAAGGTCTCCCTTATGGTAGAGCTTTTTTAGGAGGCAGACAACTGTGGCAAAAGTTAAAAAACTAGTGCTGAAGGCTGAACAGAGCAGACAGTGATTTACTGAAACACTGATCACTATAGGGCCTTGGTCTGGAAGATGAGAAATGGAGAAGCTCGGGGCTCTATTAAAGCTCTTGGATAAATGGTATGAAACCTTTTTATGTCCTGAAAGTGGAGAGGAATGTGAAGTTCTTAAAACACTGTGGATTCTTTGTAAATCTTTTGACTTGTCCATGTGAGTGCTGTGGATTTCATCAGGACAATGAAAGGAGAAATACTAATGATTCGATGCACTAGCCTGTCCACTAGTGAGTCTGTGCTTAGGGTTGGTGGAGGATGAGTGGAATTTCAGACATCATAGGTAAAAGGCACCTTGATGCAGTTTGCACGTATAAGCCTTGTTTCTAGTAGTCTTTCTGCAGCATGTAGTATAGGGGTCTCTGCCAGCAGAAGGAAGTTGCATACACAAGTTAATTACAGTTTACATTACTGGGAAGACAAATTAAGTCATATTTTGTGAAATGTTTTCTCTCTGAGACTTCAGCCTCAGTAGAATCAGTAAGGTATGTTATAGGAATTTAATTAACATCAAAATCTGAATATATCACTTGGGTTAGGAAATAATTATTAGGAGTAATTCTACATCATCACTTATGCATGAGTGCCTCAAAAGAAGAAGCAGAGGGGCTCTGAATCACAAGTGGCTGTAATTGCTCTATCTACTTGCAGATGAACTTTCAACAAGCACTCAATTTTTTAGTCTTCAACCATTAAAAGTGAACATACCCAGGAGAAGGTCAGCTCATAATAAAAAAGAAAAATTAGCAAAAATTAGTAGTGGGGTTGAAATATCCTATTGCAGAACACGTTAGGATTCAGACTAACATTATCTTTGAGTTTTCCTGCAATTCTGTCCATGAAATGACTACAGTTAAGCTCTTTCTTGCTCAGCAAATAGATGGTTTTCTAAAAAAAAAAAAAAAAAAAAAAAAAAAAAAAAAAAAAAAAAAATCAAGGTTCAAACACAGGTCTAGAGAGCCTATCATATGAGTGAAATGTTCTTTCCAAAGAGTGTCAATCATGGGTTTATCAAGTTTTCAAGTTTTATAATTTCAAACTTTTCCTCCTTATCTTTATGTGACTGAGGTAGAGAGGCTGCTGCAAATAATTTTGCAGAATATAATAAACACATGTTGCACATCTGCTGATGAAAGCTTTCTGCAAACAACAATGGAATATTGCAGCATGAACTGCTCAGCAGGAGGGAGAGGCAAGCTTCCACCACTGCTTCCCAGTTACTGGAGTAGAACAACAGGATCAAAAGGATGCAACAGCACTGTATGAAGCTCTATTCATGCCAAGTGGGTTTGCTTGTTAGAGAGGAGATTTATGTTCCCAGTATGGCTATTAAGAGGAAGGACATAACCACCTGTGGTTATAGAAACCCTGGGAATTTTTTACAGGAAAGAAAGGAGTGCTTCTTCCAGTGTCCACTCTAAATTTTAAAGTACGAAGTTGTTGTTTGCATGGCTACTGTCTTGTGCATTCACTTGTATGGTATGACATTGTATACTATCAGTAAGTTATATGGGTGGATAGGTTGTGCTTGAGGTATTTAATTAATGGAGTGAGCTTGGGAAGGCTTGGAGTCTGATTCATTGACTATTTTGTTTATGGACTTCACTGGAAGCTGTGCTCACAGGACAACCATAGAACAAAGTACATAAATCAGTTGTGGATCTGTTGGGCCAAAAGACACTAGGTAAATGTAGGACCATCACAGCTGTTCTCTATATGTAAACTTTCTTTAAACCACTGACACACACAAAGATAGAACCACAGAATTGAAACAATGCCTTTCAAGCTAAGCTACTGAACTAAGTGAACACTAGTTTTGATGGGTCTGAAAGGCTAAAAGATTTTCAGAATTCTGGTTAGGTAAGTTATTCTCCAATTTCAATACTTTCTGTGCAGTCTATGTTTCAGTCAAAATGATTTTCTAAAATGCTGTCAGTAGGTCATTCCTGAAGAATCTCTTCTGATTGCTTGATATTCATCATCTAAGATATGCTGATTAAGTAAGTTATTATGTTATTAATTAGGGTCATAAACAATGTTTTCATTACTTGGCTTGTTCAAAGACAATCCTAACATGTTAACATCTCCAAGCTTGCTTTTATTTAATACTCTTCACAGTCACTAACTGGGAAGTCAGTGATTTTGCTAATAAATATTTATCTGAAAATTAACAGAAAATCAGTTTAAGCCATATAGACAGGAAAAGTCAACAATAGTTCATTTATCCAGTTTAAAGACACAGGCAAACACTAGCCCCCATATTCCATGGTTTATTGTATGTCTTTACTTGCAATATCACTCTATAGTGTAGCATACTGAAAAAACTTTTAAAACTTTCATTTTAGCAGTTCTTAAACATGCAAACTGATGAAAGACCTTTCAGAGAAAAAAAATAATGAAAGGAATGTGACTAACCAGGGTGATTGAAATGCTCCCTTATTAAACAGAAGTACAGAACAGGTATTTTAATTGTCAATTGTAAATGGAAATGCTGACTGTCAAATTATATGTATTACGCATGTAGGGACAGAAGGGAGATAGATAGATTTAAGGGCAACTTACAAAAAGTGTTGCTATAAACTTCTCTAGATTTTATGTTGTAAGAGAGGTGATACTGCATTCCAGTGTAATCATAATTCAAGACTGTCTCTGACCCCTCCGAAATTCCTTGGTTTAGCCCCCCCACTTTCACCTAGAGGGCTTCCTTAATAAAAACAGGTCATAAGCTGCTTTTAGAGACTCAGACATAGATCTTGCCTCTGAAAAATACTTAGGCCGTGGAAATATGAGCAACTTAATATGCAGTCTGTAATAAAAATGTAAATGTGATCCCAGGGTGTCTAAATAGGTGAGCAGTGAGATATTTTTTTATGTCAACATGGAGCAGCATTGAGACTGGTAAGCGCAACTCTACTGTCATCACTATAACAGGACTTGAAAAATTTGGAGGGAAGGCAGAAAAAAAGCAGTGTCATTCTGAAAGTCAGGGAAAATGCCTCACACAGTAGAGAGCTCTCAGTTTGCTAAGGACAGTGAAATGTGATTCCTTCCTTGGGCTGCATAAATATTTTCACTAAAATAAATAGGAATACCTAAAAAAGCTACTTACTATGGCCTACAGAGTCACTCTATGAAGCAGTCTACAACCTGAGCAACTCAGGAGTAGAAATGAGAAACCCATTTTTGACTGTGACAATGTTCATCAGCTAAAGCAAATGACAAAGGGGAATGCTAAAGACATGTTGGCATGAGGAAAGCTACTAGATAGCTGAAGAACAACTTTGAGCACTATTAATATAAGCAGAAGGAAAATGATTGTAAAAAAATTTTGGATGCATCATTCCTATACCACATTCACTTTGAAATATAGAATTCTCTGACTCTGTGCTGCTTCTAATAGAAATATTATCCTTTGTTGTAAACTTGTTTATTGGTCATTACAATTTGGTCACTCTACTTTTTCAATCAACCAAATATTGGTGACTATCATGTATTTTTGTATGAGCAATGCAGAACTCCTAAAGCATTTTTCCATTGTGGAGCATAATTCAGAACTTTACAGAAAAGAGAAAAAAAAAATTATTATTTTAAATAGTAACTTTTACTGTACTTCCTTCATATGGGAGTCAGTTTCTTAATAACAGAAGCTCATCTAACAATGATGAAAGAACATTAACTAGCTGGAAAACTGCTGCAGGTCAGAGCTCTAGTTAGATCCATATGGCAGCTAACAATAAATCACTTATTACTTTCCCCTCTGGTAGTTTTACACAAAACAATAACTTGAATCCAGTTAAGAGTCATTTAGGTGTCCATGAGTGGAGAAGTTGCAGCCACTCCTGTTCAGCATTGTTGTACTAAGAAGCTGTAATTTGGCTATAGTGCAGCCCTGCAAGCAAGTAAACCCTGCAAACATTCCAAGTATCTCCAATAAGGGCTGCATAAAGCGAAGAATCATATAATTGTTTAGGTTGGAAAAGGCCTTTAGGATCATTGAGTCCAACTGTTAACCTAGTGCAGCCAAGTCTACCTCTAAACCATGTCACTAAGCACCACAGAAACTGCCCTGCAAGTTCCTATGGCTAAGGTAGTTGTACAGGAAAAGTGCTCACATATTCCCCTGAACACAGGTAGAAGAGAGTACCTCTTAACACCACTGTCCCCTGTCTTGCCACTGACTTCACTGACAAAAAGCTTTATTCCAAGCTCACTGAAATCTTAGTTGGTGCTAAACATTGTGTGGTTCATTGTGGGCTCATCTTCCTAAGAAGTGTAATTGACTGTCCACCAGGAAGGCTGTAAAATGCACCACAGAGTGCACAGTCCAAAGAACACAGTTTTAGCTGTCACATCAAGCCATTTCAATTAATTTTTCCCTGTTTCTGAGTGTTTTAGGCAGACCTGAAACAATCATCTTAGAAGTTGGAGGAACTGATGAGGGTATTTTATAGTGTTTCATGCACTCACCAGATTCTGAACCAGAGGACTGGGATTTTTTTTTTCTCTAGAAAAGGAGAGGGGAAAAAAAAAAAAGAAAAGAAAAAAAAAAAGAACCAGAAATGCTTATTACTAGACAGATTAGACATGCCTAGATAACATTCATGAACAAGGGATGGCTCTAGGCAAGAACAACCTGTTAGGCAAAAGCAAATCTTACAAAGCAGAATAGCAGCTGGTCCTCTCTCAGAAAGATGAGAAGGAAAAAAGCTCTGCTGGTGTTTTCATTCGTTTGCAGCAAACACCTGGGTTCTTTGATGTTAACAACTTACAAAATGGAAGGAAGCTGCTTAGTCACCAGCAATGTGTCTAGTTATGCAGTGTGTAGAAAACATCTGTGAATATTCTCATGGTTGACTTTGAAAATACCTGTTATAAAGTAATTTACACAATTACCTCTTAAGGTGATAAAGTGTTCAAGAACTCCTACTATTCCTGGAAACTGCATCTGAAGAGTGTTCATTTTCCAGAAGGTTTTCTCCCAACTCATAAAATTACTTTATTAGAAGATCAGTTAGTGTTTATCAACTGTGTCCCATCATGATGCTTTCAAACCTCATTGGTTTTCCAGAAGGTTTTCTCCCAGCTCCTAAAATTACTTTGTTAGACAATCGGTTAGCATTTGTCAACTGTGTTCCATCATGATACTTTCAAGACTCATCTATTTGAAGTCTAATGGCCACCATTATGCAACCTTAATGAAAGTACACGGGTCACTGCAGTAGTAGACACTGAGTGCAATACAATGCAAGTTATTATTATACAATATTATTATGTAAATAAGCACTGTATAGTACCTTTCAAATATACTTCAAAGGAGGTTGGAGGAAATCTTAAAAGCTAAAAGACTTGAGAAGAAAGTGCAATATTATCAGGCAGGAGTTTGAAATGTGATACTCTCAAACATACACATATGTCAGTGTCTTGCAAAGGCACTATCGGGTTGTCTAGGTGATGTTCAAAAGAAAAAGACCAGGGAGGTAAGAGTCCCATAACTCAAGTATGTGTAATTTTTTTAAGAGTCTATTCACTGATTCTAAGAGGATGTTCAGAGAAAACTTCTTGAAGAATTTCAGTGCGAAAGCTCTCCACAAAATAATAATTCTGTGCAAACTACACAGGACAGAATGCCTCTAAGCACTATTTCATAGGGCATTTTGTCCTCCAGATGGAATTTAACTGAATGTAGTGTCACATTTCAAATTGTATCCATAAGAATCTAATTAATATGAGATAGTGTTTTGCAGCATATGTTTGATCTCAAATATTCAGCAACTATTTTTACCCAGACCCATTGAAGACCTGAAGTGACAAAATGCAATTATATTTAAGTAATGTGTAACTGGTTTTATCCGGCTACTTTCTTCAGTTAGTGTATGAGAGCTAAGCTGGCTAAGCTGGGCTGTTTGCTGTTAACACTTTGCAGTGTTTGGAGGGGAAAGTGTTGAAATTCTAAAGCTCAGAGGGGTGGAAGTGAATCTCAACATTTTCTTATATAGTGAGAAATCACTTCCAGAAGGAAAACAGAATTGGATATGTGTTTTACTGGTTTTCCATAATGTTATAGAATCACAGAATGGTTTAGTTCAGAAGTGACCTTTAAAGATCCAACTCCTTGTCATGGGCAAGGACTCCTTTCACCAGATCAGGTTGCTGATCCAACCTGACCTTGAATGCTTCCAGTGGTAGAATATCAACAACTCCTCTGGACAACCTTTTCCAGTGCCTCACCATCCTCATAATAAAATATTTTTCTTCCTTGTATCTAAATCTACCCTCTTTTAGTTTAAAACCATTATCCCATGTTGTATGACCACAGGCCTTGGTAAGTTTCTCTCTTATAAGCTCCTTTTATGTATTGACATGTCTCAATAAGGTCTCCCTGGAGCCTTCTATTCTTCAGGCTGAACATCACCATCTCAACTTTTCTTCATTAGGAGAGATATTCCAGTCCTCTGAGCAATTTTGTGGCACTCCTCAGGGCCTGCTTTAACAGGTTCATGTCTTTCTTGTGCTGGAGGCCAGTCAATAATAATAATATTCATAATTAAGACTATTACTGTTTTACAAAATTATATTTTTGCAAATATTAAAAACAAACAAACAAACCAAACACCAATAGGCAGGTAACTCCCTGAATGCTAGATATTCTTTATATTCATCTTCTCTCCCACTGTCCACGAATTCCAAGCAATAAACAATAGGGTACAAAATGTTTTGCAGATGTTTTTTTTTTCCCCCAAACTGTTCTGTGTTTCTTAGGCTAGTATTCCAAAAAGCACAATACCAAAGTATAGGCATGCAAAAGCCATATTGACACTTTGAGGAAGTAACAGCAGCAAACTGAATGGTGCTTGAGACTGAGATGGGAACATCCATGGATTCGCTTTCCAATATTCATGCTTAAATATAATTCATCAATATTCTGTCTATTAATAGAAATTACTTCTGTTTAGATTAAAAGTTTACTAAAATTATTTGTATTGTCTTTTAGTTTACTGGAAGTGGTATTCTCTATATGTTACCATTTTACTGCTGATATGTTCCCATTGTGATACTTCAGTGTGCTTGTTGGTTAAGATCTGGGGTTTTCTTAAAAACAAACTTGGCTTATGCTTCAGCAAAAGGGTGTGTTTGAGAAGGGGGAAATTTTATTAATTATATCTAATTATATCTAATATTGTCCTCTAATTTAATTGATCTGCATGGCATATGTCTTCAGTCTGTCTATAAAAAAGACAGAAACTTTAAAAGATTTTTTCTAACGCAGATTTTTTTTTTTTTTGAAAAGCATTGTCTTAGGAGGAGAGGAGGCTGACAATATTTGTGACGAATTAATACTTTTTTTAACATAGAATCATCTGAGGATGACAAACCCTGTGCACATAGCTGATCAAAAATCTTCTTCTGAGGACTAGCTGAGGTAAAAATTAACTCAAGCAAACAATAAGTGTGTTGCCTCTGCTTTAAACACTGAAGATTAAATGTTGAAGATTTGCATATTTGAAAAGCTAATACTGTTGTTCAGTAGTATTAGTAGACCTAATAAAACATCTCTTTTTTTACAAGCCCTGCTTCTCTTACATTATTATTCTTATGCTTGCAGAGGAGCAACATAACTAAGTTGAAATAAGAACCTGCCAACTTGCAAGTATGTATAGTCATGTTCTCACTAGAGTCTGCATTGGTACATATATTAGGAAACTCATAAAGTGTGGGTGAGATGAGTGGACAGGGAGGTGATTGACTGACAGAGCTCACAGGGTCATGATCAATGGTGCAGGGTTGAGCTGGAAGCCTGTAGCCAGCTGTGTTCCTCAGGGGTCAGTACTGGGTCTGGTCTTAATTAACTTATTAATCAATGACCTAGGCAAGGAGACAGAGTCTACCCTCAGCAAGTTTGCTGATGATACAAAACCGGAGGAGTGGCTGGCACACCAGAGGGCTGTGCTGCCATCCAATGTGACCTGGACAGGCTGGAGTGTTGGGCAGACTGGAACTTAATGAGGTTCAACAAGCCAAATGTAGGGTCCTGCACCTGGGGAGGAACAACCCCATGCATCAGTGACAATACACTAATACTTTTCCTACCATACAGCTGAAGTAACTTTAAACTGGTGAATTGGCCTGTAGTGCTGGAGTACTGGTTTCACTACAGTGGCACATAATGAAAAAGAGAAAAAACGTTAAGGAAAACCCTCATCTTGAAAATGCCCACCTATTTAATCTGACATTTACAAGAATAAAATATATAATTATATCCTTCACTCCACAGTTAAAAGCAAATTCAACATAATATCTTCTGTCTTTGTTTCCATCTTACAATGAAATCCTCATTTCCACTGTGAGTCTTCCAGCTAGGGAATGGAGCAGAGCATAAGAATAAAATTAAAGCATCATGATACTCAATGAAACCCTTAAGTCACCAAGCCACTCATTTGTCATGAGAACCATCACATACTAACACAATTTCTCAACAGTTCACCTTTCAGAGAAGAAAACAAAAAACAAGTGTGGAGCAGAGCTGAATTCAGTGCCAGACCTGTCCTATCCATCTCTGAGACTCTGCTGTCAAGTTCAGTGCAAATGAAAAGGGCCAGTTCCTGTGCTGATGGGAGTCAGACAGAGTTCTACTGAATGTAAATATAAAGCTCTGCATTACAATAGCTAAGGATGCCACTTGAACTTAAATGTCAGTCTGATTTTGGGACAAGGCAGTGAGAAGCATTTGCCTTCATCCCAAGCATAATGCTGTGCGCAGCTGTGTATTTTTTGTGAGGGCAGACTGGAACATCTTAAACATTTTAATTTGCTCAAGATGGGCTGTATTTAAAAATTCATCAGACAAATGACATGGATATCTGATGTGGAAACTGTGCCCAGACAGCATACACCCAACCTGTGACCACAGTCTGACCACACCAGCCATTTTATTAGAAGGATTTCCAGACAGTATATCTCATGTTCTTCCCCCATTTTGCTCTTGGAGATTTCCCACTGTAATGAACAAGAACTAAGAAAAAGAGGAATTGGAAGAAGATAAAAAGGAGTCACTACAATGACCAGATACTTCCTCTAGACTATAACTTTGCAAATGCCTCTGCTCCTGCTCTCTATAGTGACATCCAGCCTCTATTCCCTCTTTCCTGAAGGAATGACAATGTAAAGAAAAAGTTTCTGGGAAAATTTTCCCCCATATTGCTGCTCATATGCTGGTGGCACTCTGATTTTGCCTTTGAGCTAGGAGTTACTGTTTCAAAACATATAATCTACATTGTTTCCTCACTTCGATTTTCTCTGGCCGCTTTGAGGACGCTCGCTGGGGCCATTCCTGTGGTGATACTGTAAGGTGGAGCACACAGCCTCTGCCACAGTGCACTGTATCAAGGCAGTTTAGAGTGTCACAAGTGCTCAGCATGCTGCACTGTAGACAACCAGAAGCTTTTGCTAGTCCGCAGGTGGTCAGTGAGCATCTCCTCATGCTTCCCAGCACATTCTAGGATGCCTCCTGCACACTGCTCTGTGCCCCAGCTAGAACTTGGTTGAGTGAGGCACACTATGTACGATGGTAAACCTACAAGAATCAGGCAACTGCTGGTTTCCAGTGACCAACACAAACCTCCTGCTAGTCAAGACAAGTTATTTATAGGAGTTTACAATTTGAATGTATGCCATAAGCTGCAGATTTTAAATACTGAGCAGTCTTTGCCCCCGTCTTCAGGATAGTTAGGTCTGTAGTGGCTGCTGCATAGAATGTAAGAAGTAGCTGCCCTATGATTGGCCTGTCCTGGTGCATGAAGCTTGCTCCACTGCTCCAAGGTTGTAAGGCCAAGTAACATGCTGTGTATTTTCTGTCCATCTTCCAATTTAGGAGTTATCTAGGGCATGGATTCATATTTTGAAAGACAACTAAGAGGACAGCTACCCTTCAGGCAAATAGTGTCCAATGTAAAAATATGAAACCGCCCTCCATCCTCTCTCTTCCACCAAAAAACCCCTGAACTTTAAGATTGCTGTCATGGCTGCTGAAGCAGCAATGCCTTGTCTAGTAAGTTATTACCATATAAAATAGGCCACGTACAGAAAGAGGTTTTTCACTTTTCTGCCTCTTGGGCTAGCTTCTGGGTACATGACACGTTTTGAGTTTAAGCACTTCCAAATTTATTTTAACAAGCTGTTTTACCAATGACAGTGTCTCCTCCTGTTCAGATTTGCCAAGAACAGCAACATCTGAAAACAGAGCAAAATTTGTAACTGCTGCCAGTATAGCAATTCCACAGGCTTCACTGCAACTCATATGTCTTTTTCTTGACATTTTTTCTCTCCCTAGATGTGTGCATCAGAAGCAATTTAATGACTGTAGCATTGGCAGTGTGACCTTTATATTCATTGTGTTTTCTTTCTTTGAAATGATTTCAGCATCATTAACTGATCATGGCATAAACCCTTGCTATTGTATGAAGCTTTAAGAAGGCTGATTTTCAGTTTTTCAAGTTTCAAATTTTGAGAGATGGAATTAACTGTTTAGAAAGCTTTTTTGAACTAATTTAATTATTGTCTTTTTCTTTTCTTTTTAACTTTTCTTTTTTTGGGGGGGGGGAGGGGAGGAGAGTGAGAAGAGCAAAAAGAAAATCTCCATATTTCTAGTCATATCCTGTAGAAATGTATTGTGTCCTTCTGTTTTCATGCTCCCTTATGCAAAGAAATATTTTAAGCTTTCTAAAACACAGTGGCTTGGAATCACTTGGCCAGTGAATTTTCGTCAAGGTCATGTATCTTTAAACATTATTCTGGTTAGGAAACTCTTCCATATAGCGTGAAAGACTCTAACCTCTTTGAGTGTGTCTCTGACTTGTGGTCTGGAGTTGGTGGGCTTGCAAAGATTTGTATGGTTGAGAGTATGATGGGACTGTTTTCTCTCTCTACCTCCACCCTGTACAAAAATGCAAGCTAGCTGAAGCCCCAGCCTTTTCAGAAGAGAAATTCTGTTTCAGTAAATTTACTATTTTAGAAATTCATGAGAAGCTTTTAAAATTATGGATATATTCCTTCTGAGATGGTAATAAAGTCAGAATCTTAATTTCAGTCTCTCTGATATAGCATTTTCTATTTTCACCATTAAAATGTTCATGTTTAAAGTGAAACACTGAGATAAAACAAAACAAAACAAAACAAAACAATCTGAATGCACCCATTTTCTTCTTTCTAATCTTTGATTAAAACCAGACATTTTTTCTTCAGTCATGTCTTCAGTCTCTTTAGAGGAAATTATATGATTTCTGCAGCTATTTTTCATGGCATTAGGCATTGTGAAAATTCAATTCCTTATGTGGGATAATCACAGATACTAGAATAGTTGCACTTTAAAATGCCCCCCCCCAAAAATATCAGGAAAGATTAAATCTTTTGCTATGCTTGTTTGCTATATTCTGAAGTTTAGTGAATGTGTTCGTGTGTTGAAAGTCTCATGAAAAGAAAATGGAAATTGGGACACTAACTGTGGCAGGTGCAGCTGCCTCCAACAGACAAAAACCAAAGCAAACAGGGTGTGCTGGAGCAGTTTGGCATCCTGTCCAGAGCAGTTTGCGACTTGGCCATTAAACTTCACCTCAGGGTGCTTAACTGGTGCCTCGGGGTCTGTGCTTGTTTTGTGTTTTGTCAGAGCTTGTCCCCTCAACCAATCAGAATGACCACAGTGCATCTCGACTAGGGTCTAAATGGGGTCCTGCCAGATGAGTTGGTTCTTCACAGAGCAGCAGGTCTGGCAGTCATACCCTTCCCTTAGACATGCCGTCCAAGGACACTTCCATGGATTGAGTGAGTCTCAGTCGACTGAGTGAGCCTTGTGCACCCCCCTTTGCGTGAGTGGTATCTTGGTAACTCTGGTATGGGAGGTTTCCCCTTGATGAGTGTGTGGCCATTTTGGTTCGTCTTTCCTTAAGGTTTAGGAATTACTTGTGTAGTAGTTAATTCCTAATAGACATCTGAACTTGCATTTGGTCTGGCGGAGTGCTGGGCAACTTCAGCTGCAATAAACCTCATTCTGGGTAGTGGCTGCTGTTTGCTTTTTGTATGCCTCCATGACACCAAGTTGGCCATAAGCCATCAATGTGGTCTTGTGGCTAAGAAGTCCAATGGCATCCTGGGGTGCATTAAGGACAGACAGAGGGATCAGACTGGAGAACTGGGCAGAGCAGAACCTAATGAGGTTTAACAAGGATAAGTGCAGAGTCCTGCATCTGGGGAAGA
>JANHGN010024238.1:0-12731 GCA_024605025.1 Megaceryle maxima
GAGCCTTCTCTTCTCCAGGCTGAACAATCCCAGCTCCCTCAGCCTGTCCTCATAGGAGAGGTGCTCCAGCCCCCTGACCATCCTTGTGTTCCTAAACCACTTGACAGGGGCCAGGAGAGTGATACACAGTTGCCAAGCCTCATGCTACCTTAAGGTTTCCACAAAAAGGAGGCGGCCTTATACTTCTCCTCCAGAGAGTTAAGATAAATGTGGAGGGTCCTGACGAACTCCACAAGCAGAAAGGTGACTGAGGAAAGCACAATGACGTCCAGAGTTCTACTGGGAGGAGAGATTCCAGATACTTTTCTGAAGAAAAGAAACATTAAAATACATCAAGAACCTAAAATATTTTCTCAGTAAACATATACCTATGAGGTGATAAAAAGCAGCCCTGTGGAAAGAGACTTGGGGGTTCTGGTGGACAAAAAGCTGGACATGAGCCAACAATATGCACTTGCAGCCCGAAAAGCAAATCGCATCCTGGGCTGCATCAAAAGAAGTATTGCCAGCAGATGGAGAGACGGGATTCTGCCCCACTACACTGCTCGCATGAGAACTCACCTGGAATACTGTGCTCATCTCTGGAGCCCTCAACACAGGAAGGACATGGACCTGATGAAGCATGTCCAGAGGAGGGCCACAAAAATGATCAGAGGACTGGAACACCTCTCCTATGAGAACAGGCTGAGGGAGCTGGGGTTGTTCAGCCCAGAGGAGAGAAGGCTCCGGGGAGACCTTATAGCAGCCTTCCAGTACCTGAAGGGGGCTTACAAGAAAACTGGAGAGGGACTGTTTACAAGGGCATGAAGTGATAGGATGAGGAGCAATGCTTTTAAGCTAGAGAAAGGGAGATTTAGATTAGATGTTACGAAGAAGTTCTTTACTGTAAGGGTGGTATAACACTGGAACAGGTTTCCCAGGGAGGTGGTGAGGTACCATTCAACACTGCTTTGCAATTGTGTGCCATCTTTTACATCTGAGTGTAAATAAATTTTCTACACATCAAGCTAGAACCAGTACACACCTGCTTTGCACAGGTGGGTGGAAATGACTGTTAGGTGTTATCCAGAGAAGAACAGTTCCCTCTCAGAGAATGTCTCTGTATGAAAAGGACAAAAGCTTACACAGTAAGAGAAGTGTAAAATTGCATTTCCTATTGTAAATGTGTGGTTTGCTAAGATATCATGCACAGCTGGAGCCGTGGTTGCATAGTCATCAGCAATCCATCAGTAGGACTGTCTCTCTTGGTTAGTATTTTTCTCAAATCTCAGACCACAAGAGTGGGAATTATTAGGAGTCATCTGTCATACTCGCAGCCTGTTTAGTGATGCTTTCTGAAATGTTCAGTCCCACCTTTGTCAGTCCTCCTACTCTACTTTTTAAGCATCATCTGGACCTGCTGAGAAATCATTTAAGGAATTGTTATGCTGTGTTCTGGTAGGAATAATAAATAAATAAATAAATAAATGCAACTACCTGGAAAAAAAGGCCCTATGTAAGGTAAAGAATGTGACAAAATAAGTGGTACATAGAATCACAGAATCATAGAATGCCTTGGGTTGGAAGGGACCTCTAAAAGTCATCTAGTCCAACCCCCTCACAGTAAGTAGGGACATCCTCAACTAGATAACATTAGGTTGCTCAGAGCCTCATCAAGCCTGATCTTGAATGCCTCCAGGGATGGGGCCTCCACCACCTCTCTGAGTAACCAGTTCCAGTGACCCACTACCTTCATAGTAAAGAACTTCCTTCTAATATCCAATCTAAATCTACCTTCTTCCTGTTTTAAGCCATTGCCCCTTGTCGTATCACTACATGCCATTTGTAAACAGCCCCTCTCCAGCTTTCTTGTAGGCCTCCTTCAGGTACTGGAAGGCTGCTATAAGTTTTCCCCAGACCCTTCTTTTCTCCAGGCTGAACAACGCCAACTCTCATCCTGTCTTGATAGGAGAAGTACTCCAACCCTCTGATAATTTTTGTGGCCCTCCTCTGGACCAGCTTCTAAATTCTAATTTCCAGTATTGACTACTGTCATTAGCTGTAGCAGGTACTAAAATCTTAGAGTGCTTCTGCACACAGAAGTTGTCTCCAACCTTTTTGATGTTGCATACCTTTCCTTTTATTTATGTTTTTCTCTACTAATTTCATTCCTCTGCTTTTAGAATAGGGGCGTCTATACCTCATTATATGTTGCAAGCCTTCACAGTTTTAAAGACTGGTTTATACATTCTTTATAAATGAATGAGGTACCTCCTCTCTTTCTGAGATTTTTTTGAACTGTGAAAATTTGAAACATGTGTTCCTGGATACAGTAGAAGAATAGGTATAGCTTCTTTAAAAAAAAAAAAAACCCAGAAACAAAACTCAGCCACTAAGCTTGGCAACAAAAGGCACTCCTTTGGCCACCATTGTCTTACATCCTTTCAGGAGCACCACACAGTGAGGACTGGTAAATCTAGGATATAATTACCAAAGCAGGTGAAGTAGTTATATATTTACGTATTTGGGTTTGGGTTTTTTTTTTTCAGTGACTGGGAAATTCAATAAAGAAAATTTTGTCATCTTGAAACAATTTTTGAATTGTCCTCATATTCACCACATGAGGTTTTCCAGCAGGGCAAAAAGAGGTAAAAAGAAACATCATTTTTCTTACCCTGGATGCATGTACTTTTCTGATGTCAGTAGTACTCCTGATGGGCACCTTCCTGCTATGAAAGGATCACCCCTCCCAACAGAAAGTCTTGCAAGCCCTCTCTGTGTCTGCTAGGAAGATCTGCACTTTGCTGAGCCTTTAGGCTGTTGACTGTCCAACAAGATGAGGCTGTCTGCTGAACCTTTTATTTGCAAACAAGGAAGAACCAGTGGAGAATGTGAAAGATGGGGGCAGCCTTGGATTAAATGACCATGAAATGGTGGAGTTCAGGATCCTGAGAGAAAGGAACAAAGCAAACAATGGGATCACAGCCCTGGACTTCAGATGGAGTCTGTTCATGGACCTGCTTGCACGGATTCCATGGCATATTGCTTGAAGAGTAGAGCTGTCCATGAGGATGGGTTTTTCAAAAACCTCTTCTTCCAAACTCAGAAATGATCCATTCCCCACATACAAGAAATTCTGCTAAGGTGGTGGATGAGTCTGCCAAAAAAAAAAAAAAAGATGTGAAAGTAGGGACAAGTGTCCCAGAAAGAAATACAGAGACACTCTCCAGGAATGCCAGGATGGGACTGGGAAAGCAAAAGCCCACCTGAAGCCGAATCTCGTATGGACTGTGAAAGAAACTAGAAGGGCATCTGCCGCAGCAAAAGAAAGACACGGTAAAGTGAGCCTGCTGTTGAATGGGGCATGGGACCTAGTGATAGGGGTCATGGAAAAGGATAAGATAGTCAATACTTTCTTTGTCTCAGTCTTCACTGTTAAAAACTACCTTCAGGAGTCCCAAATTCCTGAGACCATTGGGAAAGTTTAGAGCAAGGAAGATTTACCCTTGGGGCAGGAAGATATAGTTAGGGAGCACTTAAACAGGCTGGACGTGCATAAGGCCATGGGACCACATGGGATACACCCAGAAGTGTTGAGGGAGCTGGCCAATGTCATTGTGAGGCAATTGTCTATTGTTTTTGAAAGGTTGTGGTGATCAGGGGAGGTTTCTGATGACAGGAAGAGAGGAAATGTCGCTCATATTCTAGAAGGATAAGAAGGAAGATCTGGGGAACTGTAGGCTAGTCGCTCTGACCTCAGGCTCTGGGAAGGCAATGGAGCAAATAATCGCAGAAAGTATTATTAAACTTTAAAACTGCTCTTTTTCACTGTGAGGGTAGTCAAACACTGGGATAGGTTGCCCAGAGACTTTGACAAGTCTCCCTTGTTGGAGATTTTTGAAACACATCTGGACAGTAGGGCAGATGGAGTAGAGAACTGCTCGGCAGTTCTGTGGTTCTATGGTTCTGTAATCAAGGAAAATCTTTTATAGGTCTCATAGGGACAAAAGAACTAGACTGATATGTAAAGAAAGCAGATACTACAGAAAATTAGCAATTAAAAAAAAATCCTTTTCTCTCTGTACTTGATTTGCAGTCAGTTGAACTAAGGCATGAAAGAGTTGTCAAAAGAAAATACTCATCAGTAGTTCACTGCAGGTAAACATCAAGAGCAAACTTGCACACATCTAGCCAACAACCTGCTACTTTTTGTTCATTAACCATCAAAAGAGCATTTTAATGAGCTTGGCTTTTATCTAGACCTCTGAATTTCATCTTGAGAGAAAAAGATTGTTCTACCTGGTGTATTTGTTGACTGGAATGAGAAAATACAAGAAATTTCTCAAGACTTCTTGGTCAAGAGATTTGAACCCCTATTTAGCACATATGAGAGTCTCAGATTTGGGTTTTAAGCTATATCACAAAAGAATACTTCACTGAATCAAACCAAGCTCTTTGCTGTGTGTTATGTGGTTTATACCAAATAACATCTTTATCCTAAAATTTGACCAGGCACAGTAGACTCCAGTTCCTTCCTAGCACCCCTGTGATTTCAGTGGGACTATGAGCCAATGTAAGCAACCAGACTGAAGTGTACTTTCAGTAGTTACCCATGTGTCATGCAAATGTCCCCTGACTCAGAAGCACCCAGGAGGTCCAAGTCTCCACAGAGCTTAAATGCATGAAAGTGTGTAGCCAGTTGGCAACCTGGCTATAAATAATTAGGGGGTACCTCTGACTTCTTTAGTATTGTAGTGGACAGGCTCACCAGAGGAGGTAAAAATGTCAGTAGAAAAGGAAGGGATAGAAGCACACAATCAACAAGACCAAAGGCAAGGAAAAACAGAGCCAGGGCTAAATGAAGTATTTTTTGCCTTCATTTTTGGTTCTCATTTGGTTTGCATTTTTGGAGGTAGGCTAATCTCATTATTTCTTGTAAAAACACCATTAATGAGTACATACATCAGTCCATAGCTTGAAATGGAGACTTGACACTGGGAGGCTGACTGGGTTAGGGCCCCTGAATTTTTTTATGCAAGTCTTACTGGCAAATATTCTTTCTACAAGGTTTCCACTTCTTTCTCTGCATGCTTTAATGGATAAACAAGGAAATGGAGACTAGGTCACATTCTCTGGCCAGAGTCCAAGTAATCTTAGAGGGCTCTAGAGCTAATTTAAATATTTGGTAACTTCCAGTATGTCTGTAGATCTTAATGAATTGACACCAGGCAACAAGCTCAAGTGCTAAATGCTCTGTAGAGAATGTGTGTGCAGTCGCATACCATACATGCAGGAAGTAAAAAGGAAGATTTTATGCATGCTATGCTAGAGATGCTCCCTGGTGAGTAGGCATAAAGACCAGTAGGATGAACATAAAACTAAGGATCATTCTAATTAATGTATGGACAATCCACAATGAGCTGGAGGAAGGGGGGAGGAATTTAGTAATGTGCTGATGAAGTGCTCTCTGCTACCTATCTGTAATGCCAAGGAATATTCATGTACTAACATGAAGCAGTGTTGGCAGAGCCACTGAGGAAAACAGCCTCTGGGATCCTGTCGTTTCTAGCAAGGCTTTAAGAATTCCCTTCTTTTCAATAGTTTATTTGCCTGTGGGGGCAAAGAGAGCTTTTTTTTTTTCTTTTTTCTGCCTTTGACAATTATGACTCTTGCTGCTCACATTACTCGGTGATGTTGGTTTCTGATTTTCTGGGTCTACAGACTCATTTAGAAGAAAGCTAGTCCTCAGGATAGTAAATCCCAAATAATATTCCAGGAACATGATGGAAATTAGAGGTGAAAGTAGCAATTAACACCTTCAAGAAAGAAAGATCAGAAGACATTGGGAAGCCAGCATACAAACTACCCATAGAGTAACTACTGTATGCTGGGCACCTAGGACAGTTTCAGGCTTGGCAGCACTCTCCACCCATAAACAAAGGTCATGTCTGGAGTGCCTGGATTCTTATGCAGGGCAAGAGGAAACTACTGAGAGTGAGCAGGAGGTGGGAAAATTACTGAAGAGAAAGCCCGCAAATGGGAAGCAGTTCTGGACATCCAGGTAACAGTTGTTGACAGTCACAGTACCTTAGCAATACAGAGCCTTGAAATTGCCACAACCTTTCCTTCTTGGGGCCCTCGTAACATTTTTGTCACTGCTCAGAAAGGGGATGCCAGCCTGGCCCAAGAGGAATATGCCAAGCATAATGGAGGGATAATGCATATGAATCATCATCACTGATTCTCCAGATCAGGATGATGGTGTTTCTGGTGTTCCATGTTATCAGACGCACACTCAGCAGACATGTTAGATGAAAATGTGTGTCCAACAAATGACCTAGTACAGTTGGGTATGATTTTTCCACATGGAACAGCTTGAGAAGGATTTAATGAAGCAGAAGATAAGGTCCTTTTTTGGACCATGGGGATGGTCAAGGGACAAGTGATCTGTTTCTTAAATAACAGTGCCAGTTCATTGCATTAATCAAAGATGTAATCTTATGCATCTTAAACTTAACAGACTGTTGGCAGCCTAAATATGGAATTATGTCCCTCCTTTGTTTGCATTTGACTGACATGTAAAATAAGAACTTCTCCAGGATGATTTTTGTCTTTGTATCTCCAGTGTATAATGTGCTTGCTTTAATGATACGTTATTCATAAACAAAGAATCAGGACCCTGATATGCAGATGTTACAAAATAACTCTAATTACTATGATGAAATGTTATAGTTTTGTACTTGAGTTAAACTAAACAGTTCATGATTGTTTTGGTAAATTTTGTGCAATTTGTAGGATTTCTCAAGTCTCATTATGCAAGCTGATTATTCAAATAACAAAGCAGCAGGGAATTGCACAATTTAATGACCTTATTCCAATTGTTGTTAAAAAAATAGTGTTGGTTTCAGTTATTGTGTCACTCTGTTCTTTGGCCTTCCACATGAAATAAGTAATGTTCAATATGTTGAAAAGTATGAACAATTTAAAAACTAATAGCTAATGAATGAGAGGGCATACTTTAAATGCAAATACAGGTTTTGATTACAGCTAAGCCTAGATCCATGCATATGTTCAAACACAAACACAGGCACACAACACACAAACGTGCACTTTCACTTTCATTGCTGCAGTTCTTTTTTTAAGGATACTGTGTATGTAAGCTTTATGCATCCAACTACTTGAGACCTTCAGTTCATAACCCAGTGCCTCCTACTCCTGAACCCATTTAAACTTGGGAGACAAGATCAAATGAATGATTATGGTATGCTTTCTAAATTAGCCTGCATTAAGAAAATTCTCAAATAGACAGATACATGACTTTTTTTTTTCTTATGTCATAAAACAGTGGCTGGGATTTGCAGAAAAAAAGGGAGTATGTCTCCTCTTGCATAAAGTAAAAAACATACTATGTGAAAAAAGCCAATTTACTGCACATTAAACTTCCTTTTCTGATTGTGCACCGCTTGAAAACCTTGTCCAGAGGCTCAGAAAAAGTATGCTGAAAGCATCTCCTTGCTTACATGTTGAGTCAACATGTTTTCCCCATCTTAGTCTCACTACCAGTTTCAATGAAGAAAGGCTCCCAGAGTTAGTTACAGAAATCAAACAAGATGAGAATTCAGGAATGATCAATAGGTTCAAAAAAACCAATATGTCTGGAAAAATGTAGCCATTTTGGTCAGAAAGGTGTTGATGGAAATTCATCTCTGCTGTTATAAGACAGTAAGCCAGAGTGGAGGGTAGAAAGAAGTTGGAAAAGAATTCAAATTTTCAAGGACATCTATGAGTCAAGAGGATAGAAGATGAGATCCTTTACAAAGAGAGCATACAAGATCACCTAAAGTCATTTTCATGTTGTTGATAATTTTTTTCCCAGTATTATCAAAATAAACAAATGTGACTAATCACATGTTACTAATATGCCTTAATTCACTGAAATTCTATCCATCTGAACACTTTGGGAACAGTTTGGGAACACTTGCTGCTTTAAATTCTACACTGGCTGCTAAATTAATGAAATGAAGATGTTTTATAAATTCTTGCAGCTATTAGAGAAATTTAATTATTGAAAAATATTACCAAAACACAGAGAATGTGCTGTACAAGCACTGGGGCATCGGGGGATTAAATCTTTTTGTTGAGTATACATAACATATCACTTTGCTGCTTCAGAATTGCCTCAGAGAAATGAGTGAAATGATTGATTTTTCAATGAACATTGGAATTAAGCAGACCTACTTGGTCCTCTAATGATGTTCCTTGCTGGTACAGGTAAACATTAAGAAACATTTTCACATATATACCAAGTTCTCACTTAAAATAAGTTAGGATTCCATTGTAGGAAGGATATTTCTGTCCTCTGAGTCTTAGAAGCTGTAAACTGTCAGTATAAATGTATTTTTAGTTACTTAGTTTCTATTTTCTTCAGACTGCTATTAACATAAATTGGTCTTTGCTTCTTTTGTGTTTAGACCATGCAGTTTTAGAAATTTACTAACTTAGCTAATTAAAACTTAAGGGTTTTCAATTCCTCCTAATTGTTGAAGTCTTTCCTTGAGCTCCATGCAATGAATTAACATTTTTCCTTTCTTTTTTTTTTATTTTAATTTAATTTTATTTTATTTTTATTTGAAGAATCAGAACTCCAAAATTCAATTCGCCAGTACAAATGTCAAACTGACATCCTGACTGGTTATCTAGTGCCAGCCTGACACAGAAATACCTTATTTTCTCTGTCCCACATCAAAGCAGGAGTTAGAGAGAGACGACAAATTCTGATCTACATTCTGATCCACCTGTGCCTCCAATGTTTTTTCTAACTGATAACTCCTCAGTTTTCAATATTAATTCTTCAGTGGAGTTGTTTTCATGTTACAATATGAAATTTCATCCTATTTCTCTAATGCCTGGCTTTAGGGCATCTAATTTTTCCCGACTGTGCTGTGTCTTGAACAAATGCCATTAGTATATTTCTGTTCTTCAACAGTTCCTCCAATGAAAATATTAAAGAGAAAAAAGATATCGCAATAACTTTAGTAAAACTTCCTTCTAGCACAGCAGTTCCTATTTCAACGCAATATAAACATCTTCCCTTCATCCTGTTCTTTCTTGCTTTGTTACTCATGTAATAATTCTCATGTTCTCTAGTATCAATAACAGCTTCCTGCATCCATGTATTAGATTTATACTGAATTAATAGCCTAGATGCTATTTTTTGTTGCTGCATTTCTTCGGTCTAGAAAATATGCACTGTTCAAATAGGGAGATAGATATCAGACTAGCCAGGTATTATGTGGCCTTGATACTTTCTAACTCATTTCTTTCCACATCTTTTCTTATTTGTCCCTTGTGGTTGTCTGTTTGCTGATCCCTGGTTTCAAACCCTTAGCAAGGAATGTATCAAGAATGAAACCAATCCCTGAGCTCATGGAAGCTGGTACACAGCTGAAAGAAGAACACTTTTGGGATAGGAACAACTAGTAGGAGGCATAAAAAACTTCTTTTTACACTTTTTACACAGATTTAATTTAGCCCGCTAATACCATACATTAGAAAACCATCAGTTTTGAACTCACTGATACTGGAGATATCTGAATTCCACACTGAATCCATGTGTTGCTGTGGATTTTCTGGATAACTTATTTGATACTGCAGTGAGTCAGAATCCACAATATAAACAGCAATACATCTATGGATGCACAAAAACTGGATTCTTTTTTTAAATGTCTGAAGTCAATCTACATGACACAGTCATTTGAAATCCTTGACTCATGATAGTAGGTTAATATACATCACATAACTTGAGTTTTTAAGTGTTTTACTTAACTGTTTCTCATTCTTCATCATTATTCATGTTAGAAGAATTTTAAAAAAGCTGTGTAAGCTACAAAGGTATTTTAAGGTCTATAATTTCATTGCACTATGGGAATTTTCAAGGGAATCAGGGATTCATTGGTCCAATGAATCACAGCAAGATTTAGGTAGCTAGTCTAACCTATCTTTGAAAACCCCATCTGTAAAAGATCACTGAAGTTAAGAAGACTTTGTGACAGATCAATAGGAAGAGCTATGCCACATATCCTTGGGGTTCACTGCTCCAGCAAGAGATCCTCAGACTTCAATATTTCCCTATCCTGTGGTCATGATCATCCTCCGTGTAATAAAGATACAGACTGCAGAGAGCTGTGGTGGATCTCAGAAAAGATGATTGCCATTTTCTTTAAAATTCTTGGTGCACTGATTCTGGGCTTTTAAGAATTTAACTTAAAAATATATGGTTTAATTTGGAGCTAAAAAAATATCTACTCTCCTTTCATTGAGCCTTTGCAGGATATACCAATTATCAGTATCAGACAATCATACAATGAAATTCTTCAATATTTTTTTAAATAGTATATATCTGTAACTCTACTGTCTTAGTAGCATACTTAGAGCCTGTTCTCTGTGAGTCTGCAATAATAAATTAACTTAATAAAAAAGGCAATAAGTAGCTGTCTTCTTTATGATATGATTATCAGGAAGGACATATTTTGTATAAATAGCATTGCTGGGAATATTTCTGTACTAATGGAAGATGTCTCATGATTTAATTTTCATTTCATAATTTAATTCCTCCCCACTCACCATCCTTAAAACTAACATTGATAACTTTTTATGTTATACAATAATTTCATGCTGAATAATGTCAAAGAAATACTTCATTGTTTTTCTAAACTTTTTTTTTGGGGGGGAAAAAAAAAAAGTTCTGAAAATTGATCTTACCTTTTCCTTTTTTTTTTTTTATTTTCAATAGCAAGGTTTATCAATCTGTTCTTCCCAGTGATATTTTAGTACACCATAGCTATGTATAAACTAAGTAGGTGATTTGTTAAACTAACAGTTAAACATGTTAACTATTTGCCAAATTGTACAATTGGAAGTTCAAACAGAGTTGAGAAAAAAGATAATTAAAATTTTGCCAAAGGTCATAAGACAATGTAGAAAATATTGTCTATATTACATAAACAATTTATTCTTCAAGTTTATATTTGAATTATCAGATTTAAAATGTAGATACATATTTGATAATATAGGCTTTATGGTTAACTTTGTAGACTAAATAAGACCAAAGATTCATCTTCAGAAAGCACATATATTTGTTTCCCCTTCATAAAGCTACTGAGAAGGTGAAAAATTGTAGACCAGTAGGTAAAACACATGGCTAGTAAGGACAGAATAAAAGTACAAAATATAAGTCAAGAAATGGGAGCTCTTGTCTGAAAGTATTTTTGGACCTTGTTTTGGTATGGATTTAGTGACTTTAGTGACAAAATGAAGGGCAGCCTCATAGAGTAGGAGCAGCTGTGTTGAAGTGAAAGAGGCTTGAATCCTTCATGCACATCATCAAATAATTGCTTTCTAAATTCTCATCTGTAACTTCTAGACAATTTCTCTGCTCTTGATGGGTTGTACCAGTTGTCACTGGGGATAAAATTTAATGGAAAACTAAGTGCAGAATGCTGTTTACAAACTAGTTTGGACTACATCACTTTTTTGTCATGATGATATCTGAGGAAGACAAGTCTCATTGTACAGATGCTTGGGTAGGCAGAGTTGTTTCTGTAACCTGAAGATATTTGATCTGAAAAATATATGAAATTTCATTGTGTCAATTAAATAGTTTCTTTTTCAGAAAGAACTTCATTTTAAACAGCATACCACTATAAATTGTTCTTCATAAATTATAGGATATTTTCTTTCAGGTTCAATGTCTTCAATATCCTCCCATGGAATTTTTCATAGATTATGGCATAATTGAAGCACATTTACTGAATTAGGATAATGATTATAAATTTAGTTTCTGGTTTGTCTTTCATTGAAAAGTGGCAGGTGTAAGTTAAAGCCAGGGGGAGTGGAGCCTGTGTTATAATTTTAGATCAGATCAACTGTTAGTGCTTTTGAATTTCTTCTCTTGGTCATCTCCATGCTTTAGTTCCCATCACAGAGTTTTGGACTGTGTGGCCTGTGGGTTTTATTTTCAGATGAATCCATGAACTCATGAGACAAACTCATTCTTTCCAAATGAAACTGAACTGGAAGATTCTCATGAACTGTTAATGGGCCACAAATTGAATGATATGAATCAAGGTACCAGACTGGAACTCATCTTGTAAGACTGACTCAAAAATCACATGCGGTGTGTTCACTGCATCCTCAGCACCAATAGTTTCACCTTTAAAGGTCTGGTCATTTTGAGCCACTCTAATTTCTAATGTGGATATAACCCGTTCTGCTAAGGTAACCTTTATATTGATGGCTTTGTAATTCATATGCTGACCAGCTATAGGTTAGCTTACAGTACAATGTACACTGCAATAACCAGCTGCAATAGATTTTCCTATAGTAGTTCAGTGTACCTTAAATGGAAAGGACATGCCAAAGGATGTTACTGCTTTAATTTATTTGTTTTACGCTTATCACTGGTTGTCATCTCAGAATCCTGAAAAATATCTTCTGGAAGCTTCTGATCAGCAAATACACAATGCATGCGTTTTTATTTCCTTCTTTGTACCAACGTCATCAATTCACGGGTCTGTTAGTTGATCTACTTCCTTTTCTGTGTCTGAGATTAAAATTTACAAGATATTTTGAAATTTACAAGTATTGATACTAAAATACTAGAGTCTTAATTCCCTTTTAGATATATTTTATTCTAGTCCAAGAATAGCAGTCATTTGGAAAAATTACACACTCAGCTGCTTCAGATTATTTTT
>JANHGN010024238.1:12831-49769 GCA_024605025.1 Megaceryle maxima
TTTACCTTTTTTTTTTTTTTTTTCCCAAAGGAACATAAATCAGTATATTCCAATTGCCCTCTTTCAGTAAATTTGAGTGATGCTGAATATTTGAGACTGATAATATGTATTACACACAGGATTAATGATAACTTGTCATGTCAGATTAGGATTGGTATAGGCATGAGACAGGTTTGTGGCTCTTCTGAGGCAAGAACTTTATTCATATAGCTCTCACTATAACAAACTAAAAAGATAGAACAGGGCAGGCAGAACACCATCACTGCCTGCAGCCAAAGCACAGACTGAAAGGTGTGTAGTGCTCCATCTCATTTACCCAAAAATGGCCAGTGATATGCAAACCAAAAATCTTATTCCAAATTCTTAGGCTATATCCTTTCCTATTGAACTACCTAGATGAAGGTTGCTTACAGCTTGTTTAAGATTGTGAAAGGTGAATGCAATATTTGGTTTAATATGATGTGTTCTGTAGAAGCAATTCAGTAATAAACTCAGATGTTAGACAAAAAGCAGAGATGGAGTAAAGAAGTAGGGAGTATGGAATCAAAAATCTCATACTGTCTTACTATAGCAATAAAATTGTTTATTCTCCACATCTACTGTATAATCACTGAAAAAAATGGAAATACTAGTAAATATCTATAATCCTATGGTTTGCAGAGGAACAATGTAGTACTACTTTTGTGACAAGTGAATCATTAGATAAAAGAAGAACCCATCCTCAAAACACATTGTAAGGTTTTGAATACTGGAGAAAGTTTTCTCCTAACAGTTCAAAGCAAAGAAGCAAAACATTTATCATTCAGGAGGCAATAAGTGTTGACAAAGACATCCTTTCAGGATAAGAACATGCTACAGCCACTGCTCTGACTGATGTTAGCATAGATTTAAATGAGCAAGCATTGCACTGATGTGAGTATTGCCTGTAGTGTTTTCATAGCAGTATGGAGTTCACTGTAGTCATGAAAAACTAAGTGAGAAATTGAGCCTTTGTGTAATCCATGCTGATCTCTCTGCTACCACAGTTAGCTGCTATCAGAAAGAATCAAGAATTTTAAAGGTGTAGATATAGGTGATGAAAGATCAGAGCCTATTGCCAAAACAGAATTTTGCAAATCTTAACTGCACTTAGAAATCATGAGGATAAATGTCCTCATGAAAAAGCAAATATTCACAGTATTACTCTGTTTCTTTCACTGTTAAAGCATTATTAATTGCAATAGTTATTTAATGTTTGTGAATATTTGCATTTATAAAGGCTGTGTTAAATAATTAGGGAAGTTAATGTATGCTTGAGCAACTGCTTTTTATGTATAACAGTCTCATTTAGTAATTTTCATTATACATATGATCTCTGATTATATTTCTTTTACATTCATTTGAAGAAAATCATCTCTACAATGTAATTTTCAACAAGAATTTAGCATAATGTTAATGTAATAGCTTTTTGTTGTAATAACCCTTCATCAATCACTGTTTCTCTGCTGTCATTGCCATTCTGCTCCCTAAAATTTGGCATTCATCTTGAAATAAAAACCTGAAAAAGAAGATGTGAATGATCCATTCCAATTCTGTCTACTGAGAAGCTAAAATCTGCTCAGATACAAGGGAAAAGCAGAGATGTTCTTCAAAGGTCTAGAAGTTTTCTGTGAATGGTATATTAAAGGCCATATTCTCAGGTACAAAAACAATGCTTATTTCCTGTCCCCTTCAAAACACACACACACAACAAACAAACAAACAAACCAAAAAAATCCACACAAAACAAAATGAAACAACCAAAAAACCACACATGCAAAATCCCAAAACTAAACAAAAACTAAAACAAACAAAAGCTAAACAAAAACAAAGAAAACAACAACCAAAAAAAAAAAAAAAAAGCCGCAAAAACCCCACCCCCCCCCCCCCAAAAAAAAAACCAAAACAGAAAAACACAAACAAACAACAAACACTAGCAATCAAACCCAAATGAAAAAGCCTCAAACAAAATGCCAGGACCAAGTCTTCTAAAGAAAAAAGTTAGTGCCATACTATCATCCATGTTTGAACACATATAATAACTTCTCATCCTTTCTTTCAAGCCAGAACAGCAGTGAATAGTACTATAGTACCATACAGATTCTTAAGAGTTTACAATTCACTAGGGACTTTCAGTGCCACTCTGATTTTTAGGGTTTTGTACCCCTTTTCACCTGTCAGATGCTATTTGGGACTGTAGATAAGTTGTCCAAGCATGGCTTCAAGTATCTTGTTATCTGTTTCTTCTCTCAGAATATTTGGGGGTTTTGTTGTTCTTTTTGGCTTTTGTTTCTTTGTTTAATATTAGTTTAGAAAAGGCATCTTAAATGATAGTGAAAACTCTGTTCTAGCTGCTGTGTTCCCTTAACACAATCTCAATATCCACCGATTGTGGATTTGAAACTCACTACAGCCACAGCTCCTCATCTCAGAGACACAACTGCAGACTTGATATAAAACATAAACCTCTGAAACATCACAATTTCTCATTTTGATCTGATAATAGGAAGGGCATATGATATCTAGGAGAATATTTGAAGATGGGTACCCATGTAGCAGCCTGCAGTCTGCTGACTTCAGGGGAAGAAGATTCTCACCTTGGTAAGTGTTACATGAAAGATTTCATATACTGTAGCCTGCTGGTAATGCTGAGGACCAGTGTTGAACAGACATTTTGGGGAATTTAATCTGAACAAAGCATTTGAAGATTTTATGGGTTTCTCAAAGCAGTTTAAATCATATGGGTTTTAAAATAATAAAAAGCCAAAATGGTGTGTTTTGGAGGGATATCAACAAATTCGTAATGTCAAGAATTTATGGCTTTTCCTGTATGGTCACAATTTTGTCACAGAAAATGTATAGTTCCATTTGTAATAGATGGCTCTTTATTAGATCATAAACTGACCCCTTCAGAGGGAGCTAGTGTCCACTGGTTCTATAACCCAAACCTAAGTCTTAGAAATTGCATTTAGGCTAGCAGTGTACAATAGGAAGAGGGGCAGAGACAATCATGGAGAAGTACAAGCTACAGGAGGTAAATGCAAGAGGAAAATAAAAACATTTTTGAGAATGTCTCAATGAAAAATATTTCCTTTCTCAGTAATAGTCAGAATTCAGTTATCCCTTGACCATCTTATTGAAAGTAGGATAATTTCTTGACTAAAATATTCACATATTTGACCCTCAAACAAAAAAATTATTAGCTGTTTGGCCATTCCTATTTGGAAGGCTTACAATTGGTTTCTTTTCAAGAAAATCTCTGGAAAAGTCCAAGAGATTAGGGAAACAATAAGAAAGAATGTAATTAGAAGTAATTACGACGTCTTGAACTAGAAAGCACCTGCAGTCTTTTCTATAGGGCATATTAATACATTCATAACTGTCTGCCTGTTTTCACTCTGTCATAGGAATGCACCACATATGAAATTTGCATTCCCTTGGCAAATCTGATTTAAACCGGCAAAATAATTCAGAATGTATTATAGACAATGGATATGTGTGCTTGCAGATACAGAGAAGAAAAACTAGACTGAAAAAGAACATCCCAAAAACTGCAATAAGAAGTGTAGCTTTAATGTGAGTTGGAAAATACTCTTTGGCTGGTGTTATTCATGATGCAGTTGGGTTTTAGTTCGGTTTTGGTTTTGTTTTTTTTTTCTGATTTTTTAATGCAACTATGAAAACAATTCCCAGAAGTAGTTTTTTAATTCTTCTTGATCATTTCCTCATATCACCTTTTCTTCCTCCTCAAGTGAACAAAAACTGTAACCCCTCTTATCAGAAATAGAAGCTTCATCTAGTAACCTCTGCAAATCTCCATCTGCTTGCAACTGATCAACACAATTCTTCATTATCTTCCTCTTTGATCTGTGCTAAATATATTGCAAGTAGCACTATGTGCTTTAACAGCTATTTTCTCCACCCTGTTCTTCCTGTGTGATGTTGTACCAGCACTGCCTGCCTTATGCAGGAATTCCTACTGAATGTATATTATGATTTTTTCAGCATTTAGAGATTTTATTTCCAACTTGTTCATTCTCCAGCGCTCTTGGTAACCCAGGTCTTAGTAATTAAATCTATGCTGCAACTGGCATTTTAAAAGCAATACCTCTGACACTGTCTGCAGAACTAATTTATGTGGAAACAGGACATTTTCATTACAATGTCTTAGTTTTGACCAGAACTCCTGTCAATGTTTTCCCAAAACACTGTCCCAGCTCGACACTGGGTGATAGACAGTATATCTCCAGTGTTATACAGAGTTTTGCAACCTGTAAGTAGCAAGTATGGTTCACTGGGTTTTAGATGTTTTCATAGCAGAGGCTGAAATTACATGCAGCGCTTCTGGCTATAGAAAATAGATGTCAGCCACAGCTAAGTACATTTGATTATTATTTTTGTTATATTTTTAAATTTTTTTTTTAATATATACAGCCAAATTACTGATCTTTCTAGGGCTCTGCAGCACATTGGCATGGTTGTCATGTGCTGCTTTTGGCATAACACCTATATAAGTCATATTCGACACTTCCATTTTGTGGCCATCTGGCCTAAAGAAACAGCTTTTCATTTTCCATGCTTTTATTACTGCACCTTCATGCTACTCATAGAATCCTTCTTGTTGCCTTCCTAGAATTTTTTTGTTATTATTTCTTGAACTCCTTCAGTGAACAGTCATTCTCAGAGTTAACTTGAACTTCCTGTGCCTGTAAAGCATAATTTAGTCTTTGTTTTTTCCTGCCTCAAAAGTGTAAAAAAAAAAAAAACCTTATCTGTAATGAAAATTTTCCTTGTTTCCCAAGTCTTCCTTAGCTGTCACAGGAAGATCATTAAGAAAATATCCTGCAGGAACAGAACTCCACTGTCCTTACAGTTTTTTTGAGAGGTGGAAGCAGAACAGTGCAAGTTCACTGTACTATTTTTTTTTTCTGATGGCTGACAGCAAATGTACCACTGTTGATACTAAAATCAAGACAAAAAGACTTAAGCCTGGCTATTGCCAAAATCCTCATTTATGTTTCCAACATTTCAACTGTGATTTATGACCTACACTGACGTTATTCCTGAATGTATATTAATGAAATGTAGTTATACCATGTTCTTCCAGGTTCCTCAAGCAATGCCTAAAACTCCTGTTTCTGTATGATTTTAGTTTCCCCAAACTTTTTACAATGTTCTGAAAACAAATGCTAGGGAGATTTCACTGCTATTTTTGCAAATAGCAGCTCTTAGCATTTATCCCCTCTTTTTCTTCTTCCGTTATTCTCTGAAACTAAGAAAGTTTATCTGGTTTCTGCCTTTCAGAGATGGGCAGACAGTGTTAACTGTCAGGAGCCTCTCTGGCTCCAGTTCACGCTACCTGCTGGTAGGCATGAGACAAGTTCAATTCAGGAAACTCCATCTCTTTGCATGTTTTCTGATGCAATTTTTCATTTGGGAACTAAATATAGATCTATTTCTGGCTAGAACTTTATCATGATTTCACGCTATTCTCAAGTTCTAACACTTGTTCTAATTGCTCTGGGGAATACACCCAAATGAATTGAACTTTACTCAATCATTCCCTGATTTTTCAGTTTATTTAGCTGAAATTCAGAGGCCTGGCTTCTTGTTTCAATGCTGTGCACATGACAGGGACTTAGCTTTAAGTTCACTATTTCTCTGCCAAGTCTGTTTTTTTGTTTTCTCCCTGAAATACCCACTTGACACATTCAATATTAATTTTAAACTAATAGACTCAGCTCATGCCCACCACAGAGTGTAGATGGGGGACCATTGCTTTTCAGTTATCAACTGAGAGGTGTTTACATGTTGCAGTTGTTAAGAAAACCATTCTTCATGCTATCATGTTTGCTGTTTGAAAAAATCATTAATTGCTTTTTTTTTTTTTTTTTGCATACATCCTCAAAACAAGATGTAGGTGGTGTCACACCTATTTCCATTTTCAGTATTTGGTATTTAGGATCTGTTAGGAGAATTTACAGTAGAAAAAAAAAATCAAGTAGAGTCTGTTGACTCAAATTTACCATCCTGCTGGAAAATGAGTACTCAGCCTCTTCACTGTGCTTTTCGTTTTATAACCCTTAAGGGAATATATGTTCCTTGTTTGCAATAGAAGAGTATATATTCCTTTTTATGCATAATAAATTGTCACACAGTAGTCTGTTATATTGTACCAACAAGAAACGTATCCAACTATCTACACCATTAAATAGTGTCCAGGAAGTACTTTTCCTGAGTGTGATGTGGCTTTATTCATCTCCAGAGACACTTCGGTCACTACCTGTTTCTGCCAGCATCTTTAGTGCATCTACAGAGTCCTCACTTTACTTGTAGAGGCTGTTTCTTCAGATTACACATCCCTATACTCTCACACTAACCTACATGCATCATAATACAGCACCTTCATTTTCCATCACACACAATTCTGTTTAGCATTATGAATCCTTCCTTCTCACTTCCTGCTATCACCCTCACAGGCACCAGTGCCTGCCTTTCAACATGCTCCCCAGCGTGCTGCCTGCAGTGCACCAGCCAACATCAAGCCCCCTCTTCTTCAGGCTTTTCTTGCATTGACATTTCTAAATGCAGCTGAACTCCATCTGAAGACCTATCTCAGACCACTTGACTGGAATCCGTATGTTTTTCAGACCTCAGTCACTGTGTTCCTCACCTGGAGCCCTTCTGCAGCATCTGGTCAGTTTCTTTCCAAGCCTGGGCACATATTCTTTGTGAATTCAAATGAAATGACTGTGACTTAGACTTATCAAAGTAACAATTCCTTCTGACAGACAGCTTCTAACAGATTGTCTTTAACTGTATCACCCTCAAAAAGTGAACTTTAGCATAAGAAAGAGTTTTTTCAGAAAAACAAGTAACAGAATATTTTGAAGGCACTGGACAGAAATATTTCCTGGTTGCTTTCTGATGTGTTTCATTTTATTTGCATGAAGTATTAATAGATTTTTTTTTTTTTTTGTATTATTAGATGTTCATAAGTACATGTTTTTTCTTAGTGGTTAATTAGATCTTTCTGCTTTACCTTATGGAGGATGTCTTTAAATCAATAGCAATGGCATATTTCAAATATACAAACATAGAAATTTGTCCTTTATGTGCCCATAACTCCTATGAAGTTTGTGCACAAGTATGGTTACAGTCTCTAAATATAACCTGGTTTTCATTAAATTGTCACTTTCCAAAATTATATTTAACCTGTTGGGTTTTTCTTTTAAAATTTCTTCCTCATGGTAAGTTTTATCTTTTTTTCAGTTTTACCAGACACAGCAACAAAAATAGCAACAATCCTTACAGAAAGATTGACAGAACAATCTTGTATTTGTACAGAGTCCTAAGCAATAACTTCCACCATCTCTAAGTGAAATGCAGCACTGCAAAAATCCAGATTATAAACAAAGCTAAAATCCTGGCTCTTGCAATATGCTTCCCTGCAACTCCTTAAAGTATAAGGAGGAAACAGAAAACTTCTTAAAATGTTAATTGTTATC
Source organism: Megaceryle maxima (assembly GCA_024605025.1). Lineage (NCBI taxonomy): Eukaryota > Metazoa > Chordata > Aves > Coraciiformes > Cerylidae > Megaceryle > Megaceryle maxima. The sequence continues at coordinate 20,358 of JANHGN010024238.1, forward strand.
TCTGTTTTTTCTCAATCTAGCAGTGGACAGACACTGTGATTTATGAAGACTTTTTGATAAAGTAATTTCATTACTTCTGTCACACAGATTTCAAGGTAGTCTGGCTCTGGAGTTATTTTCATGGACTTCTCTTATCTGCTGTTCAAAATAATAATAATAAAAAAGCTTCTTCTATTTCTTTGGAGTGAAACATCTTTTATCTCCTGAAATAGCTGAAACATCCAACAGGAAGTGGGGGGAGGAAAATAACTAACATGTTGAGCTGAGTGAAACTAAAACAATTGGAAAGTCATTTACACTAAATTATTGGTTATATTGAACTTCTGTTTCTTTCATCTTTAGAAAAAAAGAATCAAAGTGCTTCATATCTTTCCAAGGTACCTCTGGCATTGCATATTTCATTATCATGCAATCATTCTGTTCATTTTAGCTGCTTCCTTTTCCTCCCCAGAACCCCAGGGAGGAATTATGTTTGGGGAGCTGTGAAGTGTAATATAACCATATCAGTCCCTCACACGTGGTGCACAAAGGAAGGGCTTTCTAGCAGGGAGCAGGTTGTGCTCCATTGTGCCTGCTCACTGCTGTGCCACTGTGCTCAGGTGATGGCTGTGGCCTGGCTCTGAAGTACAGCTGTATGCAGCGGTGCACCAGGAGTCCCCAGGATCCCTGCACCCAAAGTCCTGGTACGTTTCCCTTCACCAGGTGACAAAGGCACTTGCTGCCAGTGACTTTCTAATTTAAGATCTGTTCTGCCTCAGAAATGAGTGAAGTTTAATATCTGCTCTTGAATATTTGATTACCTACAGAAAATGAGCTGATGTTTTTCAGCCTTTGGGTGTGAGATGTGTATCGTGTAATACGTATTAATTGGTCACCTTTGCAGAGATGTCAGGACCTCCGTAGGCATGCAGCTATATGCTGCTATATCCTTAAGGGTTATTCCCTTCAGCTTAGATCTGAAATACACCAAAATTGGTATGAAAAACCCTTTTGCTGTCCTTGAAGCACTTCTCCTAAGATCAAACACAATACTTGCCTGAAGTCTACATAAAGATGTTGCTTCTGCATTTAAAGGAATTCAGCTTTGGTCAAGGTTTCCAAAAAGGCAGTGAAACATTTCATAGGAGGGACAGTAGATCATATTTGATTTTCCGTTCTAATTTCCAATCAGTAACCTAACTGAAGAGTTTCAATCAGCAAATAGTTATTTTGAATCTCAGGGTTTGCTAACTGAGTGACTGTTCTTTCTGCCCTGGTGAGTCTCAGAGATTATTTTTAGGGGAAAATTTCTTGCCATAGTAAATGTGTACAATATTGTACATGGTTTAGGAGAGTTATTCTCTCCAACATGGAAGTCCCAATAAACAAGCCATGTTGTCCATAAACCCCAGGCCAAACAGGGAAATGCTGCACCACACAAGGAACTGAAACCTGAGCTGAGACCTCAGCAAAGGATATGTCCTGAGTCTCAATTCAAACCACTGTTTGGCTTCCTGAGAAAGTAAGAGAAGGAGAATCTGGAGGGCTTCAGTGGTGGTTTCAGCCAATAAGATAACTTTTATGTCTCCAGATGGCATAATCCAATCGGGCATAGTTTTGCCACAACCACCTGGAGGGTTTCAGCCACAGCCTTGTGTATTCAAACTATATAATCAGTCACATAAACCAGGGGATAAAAGTGCTAAGGTTTAGCTTAGATTCTGGTGAGCTGCCTTTCCAACACTCACCTGTATGGAGACCTTCCCCCTTGGTCAGGACATTGGCCGAGGTGACTTCTCTAAGATTGAGAGCACTTACCAGGAATGGCATGTGAATATTTAGCGTGAGGTAAGTTTGCAAACATGGGTGATTAACTAACATGTATAATATTTAGCATGCTTTCTAATTCATTATAGTATTCTTGCATTTAAGTTAGAATATCGCATTCTTCCACCACATCCATAAAAACCTTCATTAGTGCCGTATTAGACTGCAAATAGATGGCTTGCTTGGGCCTTACACTTAAATCTGGGAGTTCAAAGAAATCATTTGCTTAAACCTTGCAGTCCAGTCTCTTTTCACCACACTGTGTCCATCTGCTCTGAACAAAGACAGCTGACACAATTCATCCCTAAACAGGACAGCAGGTCAGAGGATTGATCTAAAGGTTTTAATGACTTAAAGCATGGTAAAGCCTGTGAAGAGAAACAATTCTGCAGAAGGAGTTATGTAGTAAGTATTACAGCTGGCAATGGGCTACTACCTGTTTGCAATATTGATTATAAGTGATGGCCCTCTGATTTATAATACATAATGTAAATTAATTTCATCCAAACAACTTTTAATTCGTAACAAGTAGGAAGAAATCATAGTTTCATCAATGAAACCATCTTCCTATTTCAAGACAGATAATAAAATATTAAGCCAACATGACCTCTTATACTCTAAACCATCCATGCATGCACTGTCTTGACAATTACTCTTGTCAGTACTGGCTATTTTCTCATTTTTCTTTTTTATTGCTAGCTTATATCATTCCTGCAACCACTTTGCTGTTTTATTTTTTGCTATGCTGTGTATGACTGGCCACTTCTGCAGAGGTTGTTAGAATCTGGTCATGTCCCAATAAAGGAGAATGTGTAGCAGACATAAGAGAATTGCCACATTCCCCTCAATCTTTATTAGGAAATGAAATTATTTTAAGGAGTAGCAAATGCTGAAAAACCTGAGAACATGACAGTTAGAAGCACTTGTAATTGGAAGATTAATTCTACATTAAGTATTGCATATATTATGTCTGTTTCAGTATTGTTCTCCTTTTTAGAAGTCTTCCTTTTTCAAAAAATTGATACTCTGCCCAGTATTTGAAGATACCATATTTAGAAGCACTCCATCATAGATATGTGAGTGAGCACAGGCATTATCAGAGCAATTTTAGAAATTAATAACCTCAACCATGAAGTGTCTAAAATTCACCATAATCAAAGCTGAGAAAATTACCTGGTTCTCATAATAATCAATTTAATGTCATACCCATCGAACCATACTCCTTTGAGACACTATTGAGTCAGAGTGCTTAAGGTGCTCCTGTAGTTATACATTCTCATGTTTTCATATGAAATGTTTTGTTTGATAACAATAAAAAGGATGATGAGCCTGTTGCAAAATTGACTTGGATGTTTCTGTCAACTTTGTGTCACTGAAACTTCATATAGTATTATGGGTGTTTTAAGCAACCATAAAGTTAGATGTTTTTCATTTAGAGAATACAGCACAGGTTGATAATTTTGCCATTTTAATACTTATGCATCAAAGTTCTTTTCTTTTTCACCAATGATAATTGTTTTTAAGGGTATATCTTGAGAAATTAACAAGCACTTATCATAGCCATTTATCATACCTAAAAAGATTAATGAATTCTACTTTCAAGAATGGAAAAAAAAAATTTAGAAAGATATAGAACTTGCAGAGATGCACTGCACTTCTGTTTATTATTACTTATCAGTAATTCTCCTGTGTGAGTATTTAAAGACTGAGAGTTGTAATAGAAAGAAAACAAAGAAAGCAAGAGGATTAACAGAAGAAGAATCAGTCAGTTAAGAAGAAGACTCAAGCTACAGGATTCCCATGATTAGTGATTTGATATAATGTAGAAAGTCAGGTATCAGAGTGTTCATACAGGTTAGTTCTTCTCCAGAGGTTCGTCTTCATCATGTCAAGAGTTCCCATCTCCAGGTTAATTCACAGGAAGACAGAGGAGGTTGATTTCCTCATCAAATACACAAGTAAGAAGCCTCTAGAACATTAGTATTGTTAGCTTTAGGAATATTATCATTAAATAAGAATCGGGCAAAATCAGGTAATCAGAGGTTGATAAAACTCCTCTGGTGAAACAAGACAGTACAGAAATGAATGCTTGAAAAATAAATAAACTTTCCTCATTGTTTAAAGTGACAAACATATTTTATATTAATCTGAGTTTTGCTGGAAGATGAAAACTGTGCAAAACACAGACTCTTTGGACATGGTGCTTTCTAGGAAGTTTGCCTTGCTTTTTGTGACAGCTGATTGATACCTTCAGAGTTAACCACATTTTAATGCAATTTATAGAGTTGCATATGACAGAGAAAGCTCAACAATTAAGAAAACATCTAAAATACAATTAGATAATTAATTTATTAACTGATGTAATGCTTGTAATTATTATTAAAAAAATTAATAATAAATTGAGTCATGAGACCCTGCATGTTCCTGGTTTCAAAGACAAACTGACATTCTTTTCCTCCTCCACTTCTTTCTTTTTTAAATCAACCAAGTTACTTGTGAAAGTGTTCTGATTGATGGAACTTTGCCAGTCTATTTTATGATAGCACATTTTTTATTCACAAAGAAAAGAAAGGTTATTGCACATGTTGTATCTTTATTATACTTGACAAACTGTAAAGCATGCATCCAAAAAAGAAACAAAGTGATATGTCAAATTACCTTTCCATTGTCCACAACAGCTTAGATGCTGTATGGCGAAAGAGTGCTGAGTGGACACTGACATACCATGGGGATTGGTTCTTTTTTGTATTTACCTCCCAGAAGAAAGACTGTTAAATAGACTGTTTAACAGGAAAACTTGGAGACTGATGTAAGTCATGTCCTCATCAGTGGGAAAAGCTATCACACCATTGTTGGACTCCCTTACCTGACTTCAACTGGAAGAAGCTTTGTAAGCATATCCTAGTTACTCTGATCAAAGCCTTTATCTATATGTAATGTGGCTGCATGTAGTTTTGACAAAAACTGTAAAAAAAATTAAATTAAATCCCTTTCCCATAACAAGTAAATAGAAAAATGTTTTCAATTTTAAAATAATTTCTGATTAGTAATGTGCATGCATTTATGCAGCAGTATAACAAAGACCTAGTTTGATTAGGATCTCTGACTGCTGCAATAATCTTAGCACTTTCTGTACACTAAAGCCAGGAAAAATTACTTTTATCTACCTGTGAAATTTCTTCATCTACACAGCAGATGAGGCCTATTTTTTTTTTTTTTTTCACTTTGCTAGCAGTTGGTAGGAAAAAGATTAATTGAGATACTGCAGCATAAAGGTAATCTCCATACATATGTCATGGCATGCAAAGATAAAGTCATACAGGTACCAAGTAAACTCATAAGCTGAAAATTACCAATGTGCAAATTGTTCCGGAACTGGGGCCTGATATTCTAATCATGTTCCCTTTATACACAAAAGGATTTTTATTGGGTATCAAAACTTTATTTCGACATACAGCCACAACATGCAATTAATAATTGTGTATTACAACTGAATCAGGAGAAATCAGTAAAAACTAAGGTGAAAAGTTATTTCACCTAAGTTGTGGAAAACAAATGACTTTTTAAACTAAAAAATTAACAGCAAAGATAATCAAGCATGCTGTGTAATTTTAGGATTGACAGACACCCAGGAAAAAAAGTAAAGACTGGAATTTTACATTATTTCTTCTGTGCAGTAGAACATTTTATTAGCTGAGTTTTATGGCCCTGTTTGCAATAATGAGCAGGAACAGCACAATGTCCAGATTAGAAGGCATCAGTGCTACCATAAATCATTTCAAAACACGACAATCCTTCAAAGAAACACTAAACTTGTCAGTAGTCCACTTTTTAAATAACACTTTGTATTAATTTTAATGCCACAGGAAGAGCTCTTAGAAGCAGGTATTTCTGCATGAAGAATCATATTTAAAATAATACATTCAGATTAGAATTTGGAGACAAAATCTATAGCCCTGTTATGTGAGCAAGCCAGACTGTAATGATCTCTTTTTTATTAGAAGGAAATGGAAAAGAATTAGACAATTTAGTAATTTGTTTTATTTGTCTTGGCAACAGGGCACCCTGGCATATTCCTGACACCAGGAAAAGAGATTCATAAATGTGCAAGATGTTAAATAAAAAATGGGAACACATATGTCAGGTATAGATCAAAAGCGCTGCAGAAAGTTTCAGGAAATATTTCATCAATATTTTTATCATTATGTGAATCTGCTATTGTAGGATCCTAAAAAAACAGGCCAATTTTGATCATTCTTATTTGTTCAGTTCCACTGATTTAATTGTAAAAGTTTATTAACAGACAATAAAAAGTGGTACAATGAAGTCTCAAAAAGTCAGGGACCACAAAGCCAGTGAAAATTGCACATTAAGACATGATACATGATGACAGGAGACAGGCCCTAGAACCATAAAAATGTTGAAGGAAATAACATGCAATGTTTTCCTCCTATCCTTTTGGATTTGCCGTAAGGCTATTCAAAGAAATTTTGTGTGAAAGATCAAAATAGAATTAGTTACTTAATGATCCTTTCTCCCCACAAAACGTAAAGGGCAAAATTTATAAGCATATTTAAAATGTTTTTCTTTTAGAGAACTGGCTCATTTTGGAGGCTAGTATCATTCCTTAGGAACTTTTAACCTAGAATCAGCTTCAAGAAAACAAAGAGAAAGAGAAATCTGTACTTTTGTGTCATTCATTTGGTCAGTGTTAATCTTCTGTCTTTTTCAATGGGCTATGAGTTTTCAAACACTTTTGAATACTGCATCTATAGCATCTGAGTGTCTGGAGCTGTCAAACCTATTCAATCACATAGCTGTCTAATGGACCTTGGGCACTGTTGTTCTTGGCTCTTGGACATTTATTTGCATTTGAAAGGATAAACTTGGCCTCTTTATATATACATTTCTGCATGCTATAATTTATAGATGCACTTCATAACATTGACATTTGCAAAACAGATACCAATATTGAGCAAATATATGACCTTGTGTACCAGTAGCTTCATCTGCTGGCTTCCACCACTTGTTTTTTTAACCTGATGAATAAAACTATATAGAGATATATTCACATTTTCAAATGCTTACTCCTGTTCCTATTTATGGACTAAGAGGAGGTTTGATGGACTATAAGACCTTTTCATGTGAGGAACCAAGCTGTGCTCCTGTAGAATGTCAACTCCTTCGACCAGCAGAGAAGTGAAGGGAACGCTGATTAGATTGAAATTGCATCTTTTCAGGGAGTGGAAACCCATTCTGAAACTTCTACTTGACTAGCATGTTTTGGCTGATGTTCATCTCCTCCAGTAGGAATGTTACTGTATCTATACTCATGGACTGTGATTTGTTTCTCCATCTATTTTTTTTTTTTCCTACTTTAATCCACTGGGCAAATATGAGTATACCCTACAACAAGTCCCCAGCAGATGTCAGCTAACTGTAGCCAGTTGAGTTGCAATGAGTTAAATCTGTTGATCCTTTACCTTTGCTTACCCCCTTTGCAGCATAGACTACAAAACTCCTGACAGACACAAATCTGGAAGCTGAGCAAAGTACACAGATTTTATTCTAATGCTTGTGAAAAGGAAGACCTTTCAGGAATGGCACTATAAGGTAATATAATTTCATACCAGCTTTGTGCTGACACAAATGACTACCTGTAGTGGTTGATGGGAGAGAATTTGGACTTGGTAAGTCTATCATCTCTCTCTTTATGCTAGCTGGGGATGTAAGCTCTTTTTCTAATTGCATATAGAGTGCACTGAACCTGCCATAATTAAAACATTTAGATTACTGGTAGCCTGAGAGGTTGAAATACCATATATATAATAGCCATATATATATAATTAACCTTCACATGCTATAAGTATCATTCATCTGCGGCAATATTTTGTAAAATGTGCATGCAAACTACAGTACTAATGTATTGTATTTGCCCCTAATCACTTGTTGATTTTGACAGTCTTTGTTACTGCATTGCTTCACTAAGATCTCTGATGTTTTCTGCTGGCACATTTTGGTTGAGGTGTTTGAAGGGTTAGTGGCTGAAGAAGTTTGTGTTCTGCCAAAGCTGCATGGGACGGTTGCCTGGTAACGATACCTGAGGCATAAAAGTATTGCGTCAAGCATATGCCTGTTCCTGTCTCTTTTTAGGGGACAGCGAATTATAGAGAAGATATATTTTATTTAAGGAGCCTAGAAGATCTAGAAGAACTGTAACCTGAGAGACAAAGCCGAAAAGGAAATTCTGTGAAACCAATATATCATTGGAGACTGTTTTCGGTAAACCATGCAGAATTAAATTAACTTCCATTTTAAGAGTCTAGATAGCTGCTGTGAGAAAACAACCCACTTCCAGATGAATGCTGGGAATCCCACCCCAGCAAGGCAGCCAAGTGCTTTGGAGAGTAGTTAGGCATGAGGTCCTCCACATTTTGGCCTCAGGGAGCCTTCCAATATGTTTAAACATGAACCACCTGGACCATATGTTGCTGTCTGCAGCTGTAACACTCAGGAGCACTACACCAGTCTCCTCTCTCAAGGGAAGATAAAATGCCACATAGCAGCCTGAGAGCTTGGTGACAGGTTCTGCACAACTCCATCACTCCCAAGAACCATTCAGCTCCCTGTAGCTAGACAAAATTACTGCCTCTGTTCGATGGTACCCAAATCCACAAACTGACCAAAGCAGTATCAGCTGAACAGATAAGACCTCTATTAAGTTTTTGTCAGAGCTGTAGGGAGCCACTGTTATTGCCTCCTCATCCTCTCAGCTGTTCCACCATTTTACTACCAGGTTTATTCCTGTGTGTACCCACTCGTTGAAAGCGAATGGAAAGTTACATTCTTTAGTAACTAATATAGCCTAAACAGTGAGTAAGTGACAGAAATGCTCATATAGACAGAAGGTGTATTTTGCCTGCCCACATAGAGGCTATTACCATGGCTGTCAAACTGAAGTCTGGAAAACAGTGAGCATTTGTGAGGGTCCTTGTTAAACAAAGACCTTTACAGCATCACCAGTTCTACTTAGTTTGAGGATGGCAGAGGTCTGATGGTCTCAAAAAATTACAAGATTACTTGAGCATGGAAAAAAACATACTGTACTACAAAATCACAGGATAGCTGAGGCAGGAAGGGACCTCTGGCAATTGTCTAGTCCAACCCCATCATCAGAGCAGGGTCAGCTAGAGCATGTTGCCCAGTACTTCATCCAGTCCTTATCTCAGAGGAACTCTGGTTCATAGCTTCAACTCTTTTCAAGTATCTCTTGAGTCCTTAGAAGCTCGCACTGGCTGATACCATAAAGCCAGATGTGGTAATGTCAAAAGGAAGACACAGGGTCTTTTAGGAAAACTTCCCAGTTTATAACAGTCAGAAATGTTTGCCTATTAGTTGTGGTATCAAGTCCAATTACCTCTGTTTCATTAGAGCAAATCTTTTTGGCTGACATTTTAATGTTGATTTTAAAACTCCAAGTGACAGAGAAGCCAGAACATCCCCTGGACAAATTATTCTAATGATTAATTACCACTTCTATTAACAACAAAAAGGAAAAAAAAAAAAAATCAAACAAACCCCAAAACAACAACCACCCCGCAGTATCTGTATTTTTCCAGGAATATTATATACTTGACTGATAGATTAAAAAGGTTTGTATTGTCAGGATTTTTCCCCTGGATAAATATTTATGGACTATAATATCCATATTTTATATACACTCTTGGATAAGATATACCCAGTAGCAGTCATAGCATAGTATTCTATGCAATTTTAATAATTATTGAATCACTGCTTTGCTGTGCTACTGCTTAAGTAGATATGACAAGATCCATCACAGCATATTCTATAAAGAACTGAAAGGAAAGTAAGCAGTGCTGGTTAGCCACTGTGAAGTGAGGAAAAAAAAAAATCTGTCTCTTGCAGTGAAGTTTATCCTCAAATCTCCTGTAGCCAGAGTTCATGTTTTCTACATTTTGTTGTCATTAAATGAAATCTTAACCTTGGGCATAGAATGATTTCAGATAAACAGCTGCTCAACACTAGAGAGGCAGAAGGTTGCATGGTGCTTGTGTGCTAAACTCTAGCAAAGTTGTTTTATTTTTTTATTGCTAACTGAATTTAATCCAACCTTACTCTTATTTTATAATTGCACAATCTGAAGGGTAAAATGCATGCATGTCTAGGGATAACTATATTGTATCCAGTGAAATGACCCATACAAGCAGAGCCCATAATCCACCATACCCTAGCACCTGTCACTCCCCTCTTTCCCGACTCCCTCCCCATGCCAAAATACTTCAATCACATCAACAGAATCTTGAAAAGAAATATGTTAAAGTTACAATAGCAGACTTCCTGACACAGTCTGCTTTTCCTTCTGAAGTAGCTAATCATGCTTCTACCAGTCTCAGCTGCAGACTGCAGGTTTATGGCACCAGCATTATGCTTGTTTTTAGAGAGCTGGAGGCTTTATAGATCAACAATAGTAATTTATTCCTTCTGGAAACAACACCAAATGTAGAACATTGGCTAGCCAAATTCTTCAGAAATCTGTAACTTCTGAATAATGATGAAATTATGATAATATTTCAAAGTGCTTTCTTATCTGAATATGACCTACACCATTCTAGCTAAGAATAGATGCCAAAAATCTTCTCCCTAACATCCACAAGCAAATAAGGACCTGACAGTAACCCAGAACTGGGAAGCTCAGTATCAGACAGTGGGCATCCTTGCCAGTGGTCATCCTTTCATCCTCTCTCCGTGCCTGAATATTAAGCAGTAATAGCTGTGCTGCATGTCTCTAGAGCACACTGCCTCAGACAGTTCTTGTGACAGAAAACTTTCCAGCACCTACCATTGCTTGCTGCTGGAGACAGGTTACTGGGATGGATGAGATGGTCTGAGCCAGTAGGCTAGCATCTAACTTCTCACAAAGGTCCCAAAAAAAAAACTTTTATGAATAAATAAGGCTAGTAACATTCCCAAACTCACCAAAGGCTCTGAAATTTCACCCGTTGGCCTCAGTGTTTATCATTTTTAAGAAAAATTAATTAATCTTCCTCTGGGCCAGTTTCCAATGAGGACCATCTGATGAGCTGCCATGGTAGGCTGCCTCAGGCCATAGCCTGCCTTTCTCTCTGCTAGCTGCATCAGCCACATGCAGTATCACAGGTAGGCAAACACTTTTGGGACATCAACAGCAGCTAATTACTAATTACATTTTCAATTACAGGTGAGTAGGACTAAATTTCTCTACCCCTCCTTGCAAATTCTTAGGTTATAATTAAAATATCTGCACTGTTTTATGAGCTTCTCTCTCCATTCTCTGTACTGAGCCTATCAATTTACCATTAACATTTCTCTGCTGATCACGTTCCCTGCACAGCCATGCTCTCTGTGTATGTGGTGGAGGTGGTTTAAACAAAAACTCTGGGAAAGGAACACTGTAACCAGCCTGGAATAATACACAGTTGGCTGGAAGACCTTAGGCACTTGGCACTGCCTGAGCTGCAAAAGCAGACTTAAATGCTAAGATAGCTAAGGTCTTCCTTGAGGCAGAATAGAGGAACACACCGGGAAAATGGCAAATGGCCTAAGACACCCACTTGCAGAGGTTCATTCAGGCCAGTAATGGAGGTTCCATGCACTGCTTACTCTGTCCCTGTTTTTTCAATATACACATTGACTAAGCAGTTTTCCTGGCATCAGACCCATTTCCAAGTATCAGTATTTGGGATCATCCCTAATTAATTTTTTCCCTTTTCATTGACTGTTGTTCTTACTACCCTCATGATAAGATATCTGAGAGAAGAAGGAGACTGATTCCTCCATAAGGAGATCCAGTAGAGAAGATGGACTTGGCCATTTCAAAGGAAAAAGTATAGCTACGTTTCTTGCCACTGATCCTCTGCTTTGCCCTCCAGTTGTCCTGATTATCCAGAGATAACTTCTAGGCACATGCTTCTCTGACACTAGGGAACTGTCACTCATGAGGTTTGTCTCTGTCTTATACATACAAGTATACCCTATGGTGCTGACTAGTATCAAAAATGTGTGGGAATAGGCAAAAGAAGATGTCTCTGTTTAGATCATCTTCAGCAAGGAAAGAAGAGGGTTTCCTTGAAGTAGCTAGAAGAAAGCAAGCCACAAACTGATGGGAGAAGTAATTCACTAACAAGAAGAATCCAGAAGTGTTCAAACTCTATGTGTGCATAAAAAATAAGATATATAGAAGATGCTCCAATCTGCTAGTTCTCATGAGAAATTCAACAATTTATCAATTTATTATTATTTTGCTTCATGTGAATATAAAAATACTGTCTTTGCTTTAATTTTGCAGAACATAACAACAGAAATTCCAGACAAGCTACAACAAGGCATGTCATGGCTTGTCTGGAATTATCTTAAAAATGAACTATGTAGAGAACAGTATTGTGTGCTGTACTAAAATATGTGGGGTTTTTTCTACTTCAAAATATTGCAGCAAACATCTGTGTACAAGATCTAAAGTCAGCTCCCCCTCCATAATGTTGCCCTTGTTCATGGAGAGTTCATGACAGCTTTATTTAAGCATTTCCAAGTTCTGTCAGAACTACAATGTCAGAAACTTTATAATAAAGGTACTCAGTTGTCAGGATCATAAGTTTACATTTTGGTATGCTGTATCAGTAATACATAAAGAGAAATTTATAAAGCACTGATGTTGATGTGAAAACTTATGTCAATTTTTTTGTCACTTCTTGACAGCTGAATGTTTATCTTATATAAGTTTTTTTTTTGTTTTCTGAATCCTGAAAAAAAAAAAAAAGCAAACAAAAACCTCAAACAATTAAAAACCCCAAAACAAAACAGCAAAAGAACATCACAGAAATTAGAGTTGTTTCTTGTTTAGGTGTTTACTTTTATACAGATAAATAGGTTGAAGTGTTTGTATATAAAGTTTATTTACAAACACATAAATCTATTTGAGTATGTATGCATATATAAAATATGACTATTTTTTAATCTGCATATATAAACATTTTAATCAACATTTTGCATATATATTAACTATCAGTCACTTTTATTTGTTTTCTACAGTATTTTAGATTACAATATTTATAAAAGAATCTGACCTTGCTTCAGCAGTAAAGGTCTTGAGTTAGCAGAGCTAATGTTAATCTTAGCACTACTGACAACGAAAAGCAGATGGGTCCACACTGTTCACTGAGGCAGTGGCCCAGGACTACCACAAATCACGGTTCTTACAGAATCATACCAGCACAAACAGTGTTTCGTAGCTGTATCTGCATCATCTGTCTGGTAGGAAGATGTTTCTGGCTTCAAGCCTTCTTGGTGTGTCATATATGAAAACAAGTTACCCACAAAATCACACTTGCCTCATATAATTACTTTCCCTTTCCATCAGAAACTGTAGAGAATGATGTAAGTATTAACTAAGATTATGTATGTCCTTGTTTCAATTTTAGGTGAGTAAACAAGAAAACATGATAAACTGCATTGTCAATAGGAGGAAATTTCCATCCAGAAAACCAGTACAGCAGAATTCAGCTAAGATTTCCCAAAAAAGGCCTTCTCCTAGACAGCTGAGAGCTAGATTAAATACTGTGAAAACTGGCTGGCATTTACACAGGTCATTTAAAGGATAGTAAAGATGAGATTCCCCTTTTCTCCATTCATCATCCTATCTGTATTACTTCTTTTCAAGGCCAGCCTGACAGGCAAATGAGTTCTTAACCTTACTCTCTCCTTCCCCACCCCATACCCTCCCTTTTTTTTTGGTATTTATAATTTACATTATTTCCAGGTATAAAACAGGAGAACTGAGTAATCCCAGTGGCTGCTTTGCTGGATACTGTGCAGACACATGAAAGAAATAGATGTAACTCAGGCTATCTATGAAAGATGGATAAAAGCATAGATAGAAAAGAAATCGTTTCCTCCCCGGAGCCTTTTGTGTGTGTGTCTTGAGGTATAGACAGCTCAGAAACTGTAATGATTTTCCTAAACCCATGCAGGAAAGTTATTACAGAGCTGTGCACTGATGTAAGATTTACTGTCTCACTCTTAGACTTTAATTGGAAACCAATCCTTCCTTTCTTAGTATCTTTCATTTGAAAAAGATCTTCAGTGATCTGAACACAAGCACATCCACCTAGGCACATTTCTCCTCCTTGTGAATGATAAATGTTGTTAAAATATAGACATACGGAATTTAAGTTTGCTTTTGCTCAAAGAGTAATATGACAAGAGATTGGGTTAGGCTTCTTTCCTCCAAAAGACCCTCAGGCTAAACCCCAGGACTGAGAAACCACAGAGAGCTGTGAGACAGCAACAAAGAACAAATTCTGGAAAGCAATCTATTAAAGCCAGAAGATTGATATTTTTTTTCCTGCTGGTCTTTATCTGCATTTATTAGTGGGTTTTTTTAGAGATTAACTTCAAGGATCAGATTGTTCAGCAAGTTCAGATTCCTTTGAGGTTTTGCAATTCATATAAAAATTTAGTTACTGCTCTCCTAGACTGACATCAAAAGATTTCACTGCAAAGATAACTTTTCCCACATCTGATTACTTTGCCCACTTTATATTGTTGGGGTTTTCTTCCATCCTATTCTGTTTATTTCAAGAACACTCTTAAGGATGTAAGATTTGTCTTCAGGTTAGTTTTGAGGTCTGTCTAACTCAATAGCCTGTCTTTTCAACAATAGATGACTCACCAGAAGGGACACAAAACTCACTAATCTATTCTTCCTAATTTCGGCTAGAATTTAATAAAATCCTGTAACATAAAAGTTCACATCCTTGTTAAAACTTTCTTTCCCCCTGTAGCTTGCAAGTGTTTTGAACCTCCCTTTAATTTTGGATTCCTGGTTACAAAAATCAACATCTGAAGTAAGAATTTCCTGTCAGTTTTCATTCTCTCCCGTTATTTCCATTTTTCATATTTATAGGTTTTGTTTACATATAAGACAGTTTAGACCTGGTAAAATGTATGTTTCACCTGAGCACTAGCTATTTAAATAAATTTTCCACACTAGAATTACAACTTTTTTTTCCTCAGTGGAGAAATTCTTATCATAATACCAGAGTTCAAAGCAGGCAGGAAAAACCTTCTCTACCATACATACATACACCATAAAAATTCGCACCTCTCTGGTGTTCAGCATACAATGATTGCCACCTGAGCTGAAGAAAATACTGAGTTTTAAAGAATACAAAGTGAGTCATGTTACTTTAAATGTTGCAAAATGCAGATTTACATTTTAAATACTAACTGGAGCTCTATTTAAAAGGAAAATTAAAATTAAAATAAGGGAAAAAAAAGAAATAAACAAGCAAAAAGTCACTCCAACTGGAAAAAAACATGCAGCATACATGTTTTAGTACATGCTTTGGGGTATCACTTTCCCTGCCCAGTCTCTGGAAACAGCAGTGGTGTGCCAGAAGGAGGTTGGTAGGCAATTGTGCATCACCAGGGACGTCAGTTGCCATTAGCCAGAGCTGCCCTTTAAGTTTTTAAGCTGACTTAGGCAATGAGGAAAAGAAGGATTACATTAAATTATTTATTACTTTCTCCTCCCAGCAATCAAAACCAGCATCCCACTGTAGCTGAAAACCCAGAATACAAAGATTGAAATAGTCTGTTTAACAGCTATAAAGTTAGAAAACTAGGCAGATGAAACTAATGATAATAAAAACATTATTACATAGAGAAAAACAAAGTCAGAAGCAGCAGTTCTCTGGGTGAATATTCTAAATTCATACAACTGCTCTTCAGCTTTCTAAATAATAAATTGCCAGAGAGCAATTTTTAAGAAGCTCTACAGGAAGAACCTGGCATAATTATTCCTTCTTAAGCAAATAGCACAGGCACTCCAGCCTTTATTTAGTTATGGAGGCTTTAAGCAATATAGTTTTCTACATTCATTAAACAAAACCTGAAGATCATGCATCCTCTGCCCAGAAGCAATCAGAATCTTAACAATTGTACTATATCTCTGAAAGCTAATCACCCAGATACTCATCAAATAAACAGAAATTCAGTAATAAGAGATTTCAGTTGTCCTTCATTAAGATGCAAGTGAGGTTCAATTTCTTTTTAGGTAGAATCATAGAATGGTTTGGGTTGGAAGAGACCTAAAAGATCCAGTTCCAATCCCCCTGCCATGTGCAGGGACACCTTCCACTAGACGAGCTTGCTCAAAACCTGTCTAAGCTGGCCTTGAACATTTCCAGGGAGGGGACATCCACAACCTATCTGAGAAACCTGTTCCAGTGCCTCACCTCCCTCACAGTGAAGAATTTCTTTGTTACATCTAATCTAAATCTACCCTCTTTCAGGTTAAAGCTATTATCTCTTGTCCTAACACTATACACCCTTGTAAAAAGTCTCTCTCCAGCTTTCTTGTAGGATCCCTTTAGGTAACCGCATTCATTTAAAGTGATTTTTTGAAGATTTTTTTCTAAAACAAAGAAGTCCATTCATAAACATTGTCAGAATTAATAGATAAAAATTCTGCAATGACATAGATCCTGGCTAACAACCAAAGTTTTATACTCATTTAGAAAAATTGGTTTCTACATAAAATCATGGAGCTGACTAAATGATATCAACAGAAACCAGCATCCAATTGCTATTACTAAATCAATTCTTGATTATTACACTTTCTTCAGAAGGTATTTATTTATTCTTTTCATATTACTTATATGAAGTAGTTCCTATTTCAGATTACTTGTACTGAGCTACAGATATCATCTCTCTGGACTTCTGTAAGGCCTTTGACATGGTTTCCCACAACATCCTTCTCTCTAAATTGTAAAGATATTAATTTGATGGGCAGACTGTTTGATGAATGAGGAATTGGTTAGATGTTTGAATCCAGAGGGTAGTGATCAAGAGCTTAATGTCCAGATGGAGATCAGTGACAAGTGGTGTCCCTCAGAGGTCCAAACAGGGACCAGTGCTGTTTAATATCTTCATCAGTGACATAGACAGCATGATTGAGTGCACTCTTGGCAAGTTTGCAGACAAGACCAGTTTTGGTGGGTGTATTGATCTGCTTGAAGGTAAGGAGGCTCTACTGAGGAATCTGGACAGGCTGGCTGGATGGGCCAAGGCCAGTGCTATGAGGTTCAACAAGGCCAAGTGCTGGGTCCTCCACTTGGGTCACGACAACCCCATGCCTCACTACAGAGTTGGGGAAGCGTGGCTGGAAAGCTACTTAGTGGAAAAGGAGTGGTTCTGGTCAACAGCTGACTGAATATGAGCTATCAGTGTGCCCAGGTGGCCAAAAAGGCAAACAGCATCCTGAACTGTATCAGAAATAGTGTGGCCAGAAGGACTAGGGAAGTGATTGTCCCCCTGTACTCAGTACTGGCAAGGTCACCTGCCAAGTACTGTGCTCAGTTTTGGGCCTCTCATTACAACAAAGTGCTGGTGTGTTTCCAAAGAAAGGCAATGAAGCCGGTGGGGCATCTAGTGTACAAGTTTACAAGGTGAGGCTGTTTAGTCTGGAGAAAAGAATACTCAGGAAAGACCTTATTGCTCTCTACAACTACCTGACAGAAGGCTGTAGCAAAGTGGGGGTTGGTCTGCTCTCCCATGCAGCAAGTTATAGGATAAGAGAAAACAGCCTCAAGTTGTTCCAGGGAAAGTTTAGATTAGATAGTAAGAAAAATTTCTTCCCCAAAAGGGTTGTCAAGTATTGGAACAGGCTACCCAGGAAAGTGGTGGAGTCACCATCCTTGGATCTCTAGTTACTTTAGGTAGGAGTGTCATAACAATTTCTGAAAGAAAAGAAAAGAAAAGAAAAGAAAAGAAAAGAAAAGAAAAGGAAAAGAAAGGAAAGAAAAATCAATTATTGTTTAAAAAAAAAATTGTACTTGAGGTTATTAGAAATTTAAAAAAATGGATCTGTGATGCTCCAGTTCTATCCTTAAAAATGGTATTCACAACACTATGCTGCATAACAGCAATTAGTAATTTGTATGTATCTTTATCTTGTCTCACCTTTTGATCCAAGAGACCATTAATTAGAGCAATACCTTCCATTACCATTTCAAATGGTTTTATACAAGAAAAGGGACAGTTGACTTTTTTTTTTAACACAGCCAGGACTCAAAATCGTGTATGGCTTTATGAGATAAATACAATGATATTAATTATACCCAGAAATGAAATGTACATCAATACAGTCCATAAGATCTTCCTTCAGTACAGCTTTCTGGTCTGTGAATGCTTTGATTCTAGTATCATGTCCTTCTTAACTTCTTAACAGCATTTTGCAGGTTTTTAGAAAGTTCTAGCTTCAGCTTTTTCTTGGCAAAACTTTGCTCTTAAGGATTCACAGCTAATATGGGAGTAGATCTGCTCTTTATTTAAATTCACAAAGCTCCAATAGCTCAGTAGGCAGTATATTGATTTATGAGAGCTGGATACATCCTGTAGTCCCTGAAATTGTCCTCTTTGTATGATGTAAATACAAATCAGAGTTAATGTGCAGTAGATATGTCTGAAAGCTAAATTTTTCCCATTATCCTGACATTCATCACCGCTTACTATGCCCTGTCCACCTTAACATTGTTTCTAGATTCCATTAAGTCCAGCAAAATTTGTAATTAATGATTGATTCCATTTGTTTTCTGGCACTATATCTGTAGGGTTGCTGTCAAATGAGTGTTGCAGTATTACAACTTTACTTATTTATTTTCTTGTTTCAGTCTCAGTGGTTTAATGAGTCTGCATCACCTCCAAAAAAGTGATGACAAGACAGTAGGAAAAATGTCTGCTTTGAGGGCCACAGCTCCTGGTATTTTTTAGCTGCACCTGCTTGTAATTCTCTGAAACCTGTGCACATGCACTCATGGAAACATCTGAACATAAAATCATGGTAAAATCAGGATATTTGAGGTTTTTTTCAATTTAATTAATTTTTCACTTTTTTTTTTTTTTTTTTTTTTTCTTTAAGCATAGTAGTATTTAAACAAGTTCAGAAATAAAGGGTGGCTGCTTTCCCTACCCATACACAGGGTGCACTTGGTAAGGCAACATTCCAGTTCCCCATAGATGTTGGGGAAGGTAATTTACACCTTTTAGATAACATGTGAGACTAGAAGTAGTAGTTTATACTCTGCTGTCTCTCAGATCCAGTTATCTAGAGAGGTTAAGTTAGCAGTTTCAGTGAACATACTTGATGCCCAAGGCCAGATCTTCAACAGCTCTAAAGGGATGTTCCTTTGCCTCAATTTCTGATAGATCTGTCTCTAGTATCTTCCTAAGCCTTGGCTTCCCACAATTATGTAGCTTGAATTTTTCTTTCCCATGATGCCTAAAGTGTAACTATAACCTGAGATCATTCATGCATTTTGCAAAAGATGTCCTTCTCAACAGCACTTGTAGGAAAGGTCTTAAGAAGAAGTTTATCATTATCAATTCAGTGATCATTTAGTTTATTTAGCATGCCCATTGTGAAATTACATATTCACTCTTAACAAAAGTACATGTTTTAAGGAATTTGAATATTGTCTAATTTTATAGAGAAGCTGAGAAGAACACATTATTTCTATTGCAAACACAGTTAAGTTGACAAGGCACAGACTAAATAGCAGTATTATAGAATTCATATGATCTTTATATTTGATAAAATGCTAACCTATCTATATATAGTATCATTTATACCTGAGTTTGACATGTTCACAACTAAAGAACAAGCTAGTGAAAAAAAAAGTGGAAATTTGAAAACACAAATAATTATTGAGATTTATCTGCAACCCACATACTGATCAGAAGTGTTCTCTCTTCTTTTCTCAAGTAACCTCTCTGCATATCATCCACAAAACAAACGGTAGCTGAACATTTTGTTAAATTTAAAAGAAGGCAATAAACACACACAGGGTCACTGTGAAAACATGTAGGTTGATGCAATGTCCCAACCCACTGATGGAGCTATGGAAAGAACAGGCAGCTTAGCCTGGTATAAACCCCTGAATCACCCACATCCTCAGGAAAGAGCTGCAGCAAGTGAGAATGAAAGAAATTTGCCTCAGCAAATGGAAAGTAGTTTTAAAACATGCTAGGGAGTTAAGTGCTCTAGAGATTCCCTCATCTTTTCTCTCTAGTAGAATGGAGTATCACTCCCATTTTTCCCTCTCCATCTTTGTAGTGGCTTTTAGGAATGGCATTAGGGCAGTCACTACAAAAGATCTCAAACAAGTGAAGAAGTGGAGGTGGATAGCTGTTGTACTATAAGGGACCTTATTCAGTTCTCATGACCTTGACCTCTCCAAATCATGACAATTTGTGTATATAAAATGCTGAATTCTTAGCATCTTTTATTGGAGGAAAACTCTCCAATGGAGAAATGAGAGAAAACATCATTAGTTCAAACTTATAATTTCCATTCCTCTGCATGAAAATTACCTGTCAAGGGAATAATAAGGCCCTTCATAGTACCTTTAGCAGTATAAAGTGTTGCCATGAATTTAAGGGGGAAAGCTGAACAAGCTGACCTTAATTAAACTTCAGTCAGCCTAAATTCTGAAAAGCATTTGCATTTATAAAATGGTATTTAGTGTATAAAAGAGAAGATTGGAGGAATGAGGTTTTCCTGTCTTTCCCTCTAAAATGCCAATTACTGCTCAGATTGCACTTTATTTGCTGAGCCTGGTGAGTCATAACCTTGAATATCCAAATGCTTGCCATACGGTTGCAAAGACTGGCATTGTAAAGAGCTATGTAAAGGAACCTATCCAAACTCCAGACAATTTAGATTCTAACATTGATTTGATTAAAACTTTCCTCCACTGGACCTAACAAAATTTCACACAAGCAAATCCCCAAATAATGTGTCAGGACTGAACACAGAACACAAATCAAAGGTCCACCTCAACAGTTTCCAGAGCACTCCCCCTTTAGAACAGTATCAGTCTTTGGTTACTCTGAGCAAATCTAACATCAAATTACTGAATATTGTGCTTTGATCCTTTTGTCTGGAAATTCAATGTGTTGTTTTCTTGCTTGTCATGGAGAAATGAGGAGTGAAAAGGAAAATGCTGACAGCTCTGACTTCACTTATAACTGCTGTGTTGTCTGTGAAGTCATGCCATTCAGTGTGTTAGTGCCAGTGTGCATGCACTCTTCACATTCATAACAGAAGGGAGGAAATTAGTGATCTCCTAAGAGGCAGGAGTTAAGCCTTTCAGACTTATGTGACCGTAATATAAGTGTGCATTGAATCGTACTGACTGAGCCTTAACTCATTTGTTCATTCAGGGAATCTACATAGGAAAAAAAAATCCACTTTCTTACTAATAACCAGTCATAGTGGAGATACTGGGACCATCACTCATACTTAATCAGGACATTAAGTTTTTATATTTTCCTGGACTACTATATGATTCTCAGTTCTGTAGAGTTACTTCATGGAATTGTTTTTACTGTGATTAAGCTTACTTATTATTAATCTTGTAATTGTTTCCTTTGTCCTCTCCGCTGTTCAAACAGTTCTAAATCTTGATCATGGATGGTCACAGTTGGTCAAATTCTGATCTCAGTAAGACTGTCATTAGCTGAAATATTTAACTACATCAAGTCAAGTGAATCATTCCAAATTTATAAAGGCACAATATAAAAATCTGACCAAGTATATCAAAGGTAAACAAACATTAAATTCATTGCTACATCTTTATGAAAACACAATAAACTACAAAGACCAGTGGCCTTCTTGAAGAAAAGAAAAATGGGTGGGTCACTGATCCAGAAGCAAAACTAAATGAAACCAACCTTTACTGACAAACATTTAAAAGGTGCTGAACTGCTGAGGACATAAAAAACATTATACACAGACAACATCTTCACTTTAAATGAAAACCCTATAAAATCAAAGCTCCATGAGAACAAAGGCAGCTAAAAATATCCAAACCCCCATCCTGCCAAAATAAGACAAGATATTAAACAGACCTTGGGCAGCAGGTAGACTCTAGAGATCAGGCAAAACATTAGTAAAATTAAACATAATTTTTAAAATACTAATTCCTAAGCTTGAAAATTTAACTCTGTTTTAGCGCATACTTCTTAAAGTATGAAGAGAATGTTGCTTCAGAATAACTGCAAGCCATTAATTGTTGGGGTTTTTTCCAGTGCAAAAACAGTTAAAAAAAGAGGCTCTGTTTCTGAAAAGAGTGGTTGCTCCTCCCCTCTTATCTCATCCTTAAAATTAACTAAATGCAGTCATTTTTTTTCTTTGAATTTATTTAGATAGTGGTTGTTTTTGTAATTGTTTGAGGCCTATACATCCACCCAAATTTTAACCCACTGTTAAAGTTAACTTTGGGACATCATCCATGTACCACGGTACATAAAAGGCAACAGCAGATTGATGTAAACTCTCCTCAGAACTATGCCACTTAGCAGATAAAGTACTACTCAGCTGCATGTGGTTCTCAGGAAAAAAATCACACGAGCAAATGGCACTCTAAAGATGTCTTCCTTTCTTCAGCTTGGAACTGTCAGGTGGGGAGTTTTATGTATAGACATATGAAACACAGTGTATAAAAACAGTGCATCCAGCAGGGCTAGGGAAGTGATTGTCCCCCAGTTTTCAGTACTGGTGAGGTCACACCTCAAGTACTGTGTTCAGTTTTGGGCACCTCAGTACAAAAAAAACATTGAAGTGCTGGAGCGGGTCCAGAGAAGGGCGACATAGTGAAGGGTCTAGAGAACAAGTCTTATGAGGAGCTGCTAGGGTAACTGAGGCTATTTAGTCTGAAGAAAAGGAGGCTGAGGGGAGACCTTATTGCTCGCTACAACTGAAAGGAGGTTGTATAGAGGTGGGTGCCGGACTCTTCTCCGAAGTTAACAAGCGATAGGATGACGGGAAATGGCCTCGGGTTGCACCAGGAGAAGTTTAAGTTGGACATTAGGAAGAATTCTTTCAGAAAGAGAGTTGTCAAGCATTGGAACAGGCTGCCCAGGGAAGTGGTTGAATCACCATCCCTGTCTGTGTTTAAAAGTCAAGTAGGTATGTTGCTTCAGGACATGGTTTAGCAGTGGAAATGTGGACTAGGGTTAATGGTTGGACTCAGTGATTCTGAAGGTCTTTTCCAACCTAGATGATTCTATGAAAACAAAGGCTACAAAATGCTGCTAGGTTGATAATGAGCTTCCCAACCTCCCTTGTCATTTAGCATAGGCCAAAAAGACAGCAACAAAGTCATAGACAAATTTTTTTGGATTCCTGTAGCTGGATATCCACAGATGTAGGTTCTCAAAGCCAATCAAGACTCTGAAGTATTGCCCTTGCTTGTTAGTGGGCTGCACTTTGTTCTCTAATACGGTTAACATGTGTTCCTGACTGTCTGCAAATAGTTGACTGCTCTTGTTTGCAGACAGTGCAGAAGGTAATGACTCTCCTTTGGATACTGTATTTTGTCTCAGTGTGAGCTGTATTTCTGCTGCCAAGCTCACTTTGCTGGGATGATTTTTTAAATCGCCAACACGTAGACAACTTCTGGGAAATCTTCAGATGGCTAGTTGTCTTGACTTTCTGGGTTTGTTTCACCACAATCATACGAAGAGAAGCCAAAGATCAGGTCCCTGACTACTTAATATTGCACACTGTGGTTTTTGCATCAAACATTGTTTCTTAACTCTTTTTTTTCTTAAATATTTTTTAGTACTTTCTTTGAATCAGTGAAAATTATTTCTTGTTTCTTAGATCTATTTATATTTTAATATTTAATCCTTTACAGCTTTGAAGAAATGAAATAATGTAATAGAAGTATCACTTTTTCTTAAAAGTCAGTCTAACATGTTATGCATGTTTAGGACTGTTAAGGCATAATGCTATCCAAAACTCATTCAGTTCTTGTGTTTAATGCCCTACACAAGCTTTTAGGTCTGGCTTTTCCTAAAAACTGCTATTACAGTAAATTCTACTTTTTTCTATACAGCAAAATGCAGATCATACTGCAGTTTTTTTCATTCCAAATCTAACAGGAACAAAGCTGTCACTATGCTAATCACTTTGCAGAAGCTATAGCAACAGAGAGAATAGGTTTTTTGTTTCAGTTGATTGTGACAGACATTATGAATTACCATTTATGCATAACCTTTCATCAGTAACTTAAAATCAAGTGATAATATATATTATCTAATGCCTGCACCTGGGTTTTCAGGCAAAGCTGTCCTGAGCATTCTTTACTTGTAGAAAGCCCCAAATGCAGTTGTCCTTTCACACCATCATCCAGTTGTAGTGAAAGTCAGGCCTACAAAAAAGGATTGTGTAGACCCCTTAGCCAGGCTAGCTGAGCATGGTGTGATTTCTCTGTGATGCTATATAAATGGAGTATTTATGGACAGGTTATCAGCCTTATGTCTTTTCATGGCTTGTGATACATGTGCAAGATAAGTGGCAGACAGAGCACAGGCTGACTACTGCTTCTTACTGTTTCCCTTGGGAAAGGTCTTCCCCAAAAGCTCTAGACTGGTGATCTGGGCAAAAGTTCCCTAACTCATCTTTTTCCTGTCATGATGCATAGATTGGGCAGAATTACTTAATATTTGCAGTTAAAAGGATATAGCCCAGGTACGTAACAGCATCCTGTGGTTGCTAAAATGTCTGAGGAAGAATGCACCCTCACTGGGTCTTCATGCACAAATTCTATAAACCACATCTTTGCCTACTACTCCACTTCTGTTTCCAAATACTTTCTACTGAAGATTTAATTCTGCTACCATGGCCTATCTGGTATAATTAATTTTCCCACTGCTGGTCCTAGAAGAGCTGGTCACAAGGAAAATCATATGTAACATGGTGTGATAGATTGACCTTGGCTGGATGCCAGATACCCATGAAGCCACTCTATCAATCCCCTTCGTCAACTGGACAGGAAAGAGAAAATATACTGAAGGGCTCATGGAGAAAGAAAAGGACAGTGAGAGATCACTAATTACCATCACAGGCAAAACAAATTTGACTAGGGGAATTTATTTTATTGTCAATCAAAATCAGAGTAGGATAATGAGAAAACCCAAATCTCAAAACACCTTGCCCCCACCCCTCACTTATTCTTGGGCTCAACTTCACCTCTGATTTCTCTACCTCCTCCCCCAGGTATCTCAGGGTGACAGAGAATAAGGGTTGCAGTCAGTTCACCACACTGTCTCTGCCACTCCTTCCTTCTTACACTCTTCCCCTGCTCCAGTGTGGGGTCCCTCCCACAAGAGACGATCCACCACAAACTTCTCCAGCATGAGTCCTTTCCACAAGTATTCAGGAACAGAGTGCTCCAGCATGCATGCCCCACAGGGTTACAAGTACTGCCAGCAAACCTGCTCCATCATGGGCTCCTTCCTACATGGTTCCACAGATCCTGCCAGAAGACAACTCCAGTGCAGGCTTCCCATGGGGTCACAGCCTCCTTTTGTGCATTCACCTGCTCCAGCATGGGGTCCTCCATGGGCTGCAGGATGTCTATCTGCTACATCATTAACCTCCATAAGCCGCAAAGGGATAACCTGCTTCACAATGGTCTTCACCATTGGCTGCAGGGGAATTTCTGTTTGGTGCCTGGAGCACTTCCTCCCTCTCCTTCTGCACTGACCTTGGTGTCTGCAGAGTTGTTTCTCTCACATATCCTCACTCCCCTCTTCCATCTGCTGTTCTACAGCAGTATTTTTCCCCCTTCTTAAATATGCTTTCACAGGTGCACTACCACTGTCACTTGTGGGCTTGGCTTTGGCCAGCAGCGGGTCCACCGGAGCCAGGTCTATCAGAAATAGGAGAGGCTTCTGCAGCTTCTCACAGAAACCACCCCTGTAGCACCCCTGCTACCAAAACCTTGTCATGCAAACCAAATACACATTGGAATATGTGGTTCTGTTAAGCATTTGGTATCCAAGTTTACCCTTCATTTTCTCCCAACTGTTCAGTATATGTTGTCCTGTACTTTACTCCCAAAGGCTACAAATGTTGGCCAGATATTGGCAACCTCATTCTCACTAGAACTGAACATTGGTCTGCAAATGACCATGCTGATTTTCTCACTGTCAAATCTGTGCATACCTGAGGGTGACAGAATCTGGTGCTTCATACGTGTAACCAGAAATACCTTTTGCATAAATTCTGCAGAATGGAGAAATCTGATTCATGCAGTATGGACCAAAACATTGGTGCTAAAGATCAGTAGTAGTGGAAAACTGTTGAGAATGAATAGATTAGCAATAGATTGATTTCATAGTGTTATTTAGCAGACATTGAATCTGGACAACAAGTTGTACAGCTCTTAAGATTAAAATCACTGCCCTGGGATAGGCAGTACTAGGATGAAAGCAGAGTTGTAAGTAACAGGCCATCAAGGTCCCTGATGCGTACCCAGGAGCTGGTCTGAAAACTCGTTGCTGTCGCAGCTCCTGGCATTAGAGTACTCTATAACCTTTCAAAAATGAGTAGACAGGCTTAGATTTTTACTCCCATACTTGATTAGCATTATATAACTGGATTATTCACTGCAGTATACTCTGTTCTGTAGCTGGAGTATTAGAACAATGTTCTATTTTTCTAGCCACTGACAATTAGTAGTTTGTTCTGCAAAACTAGTATTGAGCTAGATATCCAGAGAGCTCACATAATGACTGTGTTGCCAGTCCCCTTCTGCATTTATTTCAGCTTCAAAGTCCCTTACATGATTTGTTCTTTGTTCCAAAAAATAGTCAAGGAAATAATTTGCTAGATCACAAAAATGAAGAAATTGGTTTAATAATTGGAGGGTAACAAGCCCTCGAAAGCCACTCATTTCCTTGGACTCATTGTTCTCATCCTGTTAATAGCCCTTTGCATATGGAACCCCATCTACAAAAAGTCTGGATCATTGCAAGGCTCAGTATGTCACTACTGTCATCATTTTGGGACTTTGTCTACAGCGAAGGATCAACAGTCCTGACTTAGGCCCCTGAGTTTCATTTTTGACAGAAAAAGGGGATCAACTGCAACATCTCTAATTTAAATGATGCCATACATGTACAGTGATTATAAGGAAAATCTTCATTTTCCCTTTTTGTGAGGGATTTATATTATGGGCTAGTTTCATAGGAACAACATCTTCTGCATAAGAGCAGGAGATAAAAGAAATTTTCATTTTAATGTGCTACATTTCTAAGAGAGCTTTACTTTTATTTACACTTCTGAAGAAATGCACTAGTATTCTGTATATGACCACATCTCAGAGACTATTGGAGGAAGGTATTATTAATAGAGCTGGAAGTGTCTATATAAATTAAGAAGCAAGTTTCAAAAGCAGAAACTCTGCAAACATTCTTGTCCCAGCTTTGGGAAAATTTAACCTCCTTAATAGCACTGCTTAGTTCAGACTGTACTCTTACATGTATACCATGGCTTTAACCATGCAGCTGCACACCATTCTCCCCCTCTTCTCTTCTGCAGCCTGATCAGGATGGCATCCACCTGACATTATGAATAACAAGTGCCTGACATGGAAACACATGCTCCATTTTTCATTCATTTAAGCATAGTACTTTATTCCTATATCAAAAAGAATAATGAATTCTGAAACTCATGTAAAAACCCCTGATATTTTCTGAAAAAGGAAAATCTCATGATATTTCACCTGTGTGCATAAAAAACGTGTTACCTCATCACACAGGAGCTGATAGCAGCCATTTTGACTTCATGTCTCAGCAGTAGAAAGGATAGGTAAGCTCTGGCAGATCTTGCTGCAGTACTTTAAGGTGGGACACTGCCTAGCTATTTAATCCAGTCTCTACTCTTAAAGTTATTGCTTTCTTCCCTCCAGAAAAGATGGCACAGGGGTGGCCATGATTCATATTCTTCTGGTATTGTTCAGCAGCAGCACTGTGCCACCAGACTGCAGTTCAAAGCAGCTAGACTATGAGCACACAAGACTGGTGTGACCTTGCTCTCTGCACCAGTAAAAAGCTGGACCAGACTGCTTTCGTGCTGTGATTTAAAGCTTTACTTAGTAAATATATAAAAATATGTATCTACTGTAGATTCTTATTGTGAGCCTAAAATATGATCTTCCAGAGAAAAAGATCGGTTTTGTTTGGTTGGTTGGTTTGGTTTGGGGTTTTTTTGGGTTTTTTTTCAAATCAGAGTTATGGAGCTACTGGCCTGAAGACTCCTGACATTAGATCTGGATTAGAAAAATTCATGAGGAAGAGGTCCTTTGGTAGCTATTAACACAGTTAGTTAGTTAGTTGAATGCAAACTTTAAATCAGGAAGATGGTTAGAAGCTGGTAGATGGAGAACAATCATCCTGCTCTTGCGATGTTTCTTGAACTCTTTCCCAAAGCATCAAAAATGTCTCCTGTCAGGAAGTACATACAAAGCTAGATGGACACTGGTATTAAGCAGTTTGACAGAGCTGTGACTGCATTCTTTTGTTATCCTTATCATGACTGTACTGGCATCATTAGGCTAATACAAATGTGCACAAAAGAATGTGCTTTTTTCTCTTTTTCCCTGCTGAAACGTTTGCAGTGATTTGAGGCAATAAAGGCATGTACAATGTTACAGTACAGTTAAATATAACTCAAACATAGGAAAGATTACAAATGTCTAATATCTACTCTGAAGCTGTAAAAATTAGCTCAATCCCATTCTTTCTTCTCCAGTGCCTGGAAAAAGCATAACCCATTCTAGGACCAAAGTTATTTTAATCTGTTCTAGAAATTAGGAAAGAGGACAACTAGCTTTCCATGTAACTGACAGATAGAACTGAAACTAGAAGTATTTATTGACATATATCTGATTTGAAATCTAATGGTTATGACCTATGGAAGTGTCCTAAAAAATCTTTCTTTCAGAAAGCATTATTTCAAGGCACGCTCTAAATAGACATATAAAAGACACGACTAAAAAAATGTAAGTGTATAAGTACATATTCATTCATTACATAAGAACTTAAGGCATGTATTTTCTTGAGGTACATGTCAGCAAAGAGTTGGTGTTACAAAAATTCTATATGAACACTGGGAAATAAAAGGTAGCAAACTTAACACAGGACTGATTTGGTACAGTTTGGTAATGTTTCTGCTTTATATTTAGCATTGATAAACCAAGCCATTCAATACTGAAATCTCTTGGATACAGATTGGCTAAAAAGATCTCTTTTTTAAAAAACAGTGCAAAGACCACACCCAGTTCAGCAAACAGCTTTATGCTGGTCAGCTACTGTACCTACACAGAAATGCAGCAACAAAATATCATGTAGAAAAATTTGCAGGATAAAGTCTTTGCTCTGTTGACAATATATTTTTTTTTAAGAATTACGATTAAATTAATAACTATCCAAATAATGGATGTTGTTTGCAACTGCTATAATTCCTTGTGAGGCCTAAAGAACCCATGTTGTTGCGGCATCCATAAAAGCTTTTGCGTATTTGGAAACATTTTTATGAGAACACATAGTTACAGTTTCTTCTGCATTGCTCCTCTTACTCATTTCTCTAAACAGATATGACACCTTAATAGAATAATCCACATAAGACAGTTTACAGCTGTGGCTGGATGAGGACAATGACATAAAATTAAATAAGAACTCATTCTGAAAAATAATATT
>JANHGN010024238.1:49869-61388 GCA_024605025.1 Megaceryle maxima
GAAAAATAATATTTTTGATAATATAAAATGTATATATTAGGGAAAAAGTAAAAAAAAAAAAAAAAAAGGTCTTCTCTTGGTATTTTATTGTGTTGCTACTGTGCATGCCATTACACAAAAAGACAATGATTCCTCCAGCCATCATTAACATTTTATTTTTCAAGTACCAATAATCACTTTTCCTGTGGTTATTAATATTTTAACACTATAAATGTTTATTAGAACAGTCAAAAAATATGTTGTCTGTTGCCGAAAAAGCATGCAGACCAAATTAGTCCTGGTCAGGGTGTAAAACCACTTCTAAGAAGATTAATTTGCTCTCACAGTGCTTATAATCATGAACCTTTTTGTATTTGACTTTTACAGCAAACTTACTTTTTGGCATAAATATATAAAACACTGAACTTTAAGTGACCACTAGAGAATATTTGTGGAAAACAAACTGTGAATTTATAAACATAAATATTCCACTCCCATCCTCAGTTAATCAGGATATGAAGCTTACCATCTGATCTGAATGCACAGTTTAAATCAACCAACACAGCACAATTTTCAGCTTTCAAATGCCTGTGATAAACCTCCTCTGTGTAGTTTATGGACCAAGAAATACTAATGAGAATTTTTAAGATGTCTGAAGTATATAGATTTTAGGTTGTTTTGTCACTGCCTGTATTACAAATAGGACAGCACAACAGGAGAGCCCCACAGGGTGAAACCATTGGTGCTGAGAGCCTAATACCTGCATGACATTTTTCAGGAGGTTTAAGCTGGACCCCTGATGAATGAATGACTAATGAGTACTCATCAGTGGCTGGACTATGTTAAGCACATTCCTGGATCCTTTATTCCAGGTTCTTTTCTTTGGAAAGGAATGCAATTCATA
This sequence comes from Megaceryle maxima, assembly GCA_024605025.1. Classification (NCBI taxonomy): domain Eukaryota; kingdom Metazoa; phylum Chordata; class Aves; order Coraciiformes; family Cerylidae; genus Megaceryle; species Megaceryle maxima. Next base: position 50,753 of record JANHGN010024238.1, read on the forward strand.
GCTCTGAGACCACCCCAAAATTCAAATCAAAGCAGAGAGAAAGGAGCAGGGCTATACATGTACCTTCTGTGGGCATTGCTTGTTGTCATAATTTATCATGTAAGGTACTGCTATGCAAAACGGAACCACAAACACTCAACGTTCCTGAAGTAGTATTTCATTTCTGAAGTGGTCATAAGTGTCACTGTGGGAGTCTAAAATACTAACACATGTACATAAAATACTGTACACATATAGGTATTCCAAAGAGCCTAACCATGTATATGTATTTTTTCCCAGATCATAGCCTTCTTCAAACATAACATCTACATCTATAAACCACATTTAAGTAACTGTGATAAAGATTTTTTTTTCCCCCAATAATGTTAAAGCATAGACTAGCTTCCTTTTCTGAGAAATGGTGTGTTACTTTAATTTCACAATATGTACTTTTCTGACATGGAGAAGAGATAATATAATAAACTTTCTTCTAGGAAGATCTTTAAAATCAATGTCTAAATCAGCAGGGTTATACATTTCAAAAAATAAAAAACTTTAATTATGCCACACAACAATACAGGACTGGCTCAACCTTTAGAGTTAGCAGTATGGTAAATCAACCTTCTAGCTCCTCACTTCTACAGAAGTAGCTTCAAGATTCTGGTGCCAGTTTAGTTCAGAAATGAAATGAGTTTGGAATTTTCCTGCTGATACCTAGTGGTTAGTCTCAAAGAACTGGTGCCTGGTTCTGGATGATTACCAGTGCTAGTTTAGTAGAAACTTATCACTAGCATAGCAGGAATAGTGTCATATTAGTGAGGTGCATTACATGGCAAAATATATTCATAACATCTATAGGTAAAGTCGGTATTACTAGTCACTGAGTCTCAAAAATATTATGCTAACAATTCACCTCAGCACAGCCATTTTTCAAGAAGCCATGCCCAATAAAGTATTAGCATGCAGATGGAATTTCCTTTTCCTCCAGCAGATCAAATTTGAATCACACTTTGGAAGAAGTATAAGAAAAATTACTGTCTCTATGCATCTCTTCTGCAGATTAAACAATAGCTGTTTTAGCATTCTATAACAATAGACAATGTATTAAATGGTACCAAATTAGCATTTGAAGAAATAATTCAAAATCTGTGAGTGATGTTTCTTTCTATATAGATGCAGACAGACATACATGCCCTATTTTCTAGATTTAATCCAGGCATAATAGATGATAAACATCAAACCCCATGGAAGCATGGAAGCCCTTCCTGGACAAAAACTAAGTAAGCAATATGTTCATGGAACACTTTTGTGTATAGAAAGGTTGTGGGCTTCAGGTTGGTAAATATTAACTCAGAAAACATTCGTTTTATCAACCACAGATACATATTCAGAGTTCAGGTATTTGTATGATAAAATAATAATAATTAAAAAACAAAACAAAACAAAACAAACCCCAACACAACCAAAACCAAAACAACACCATAGCTTCTCTTTTTTACTTAGAGAACAAAATGAAGCTCTCACATAACAACTGCATGAAAGACATCAAAAGTTTTCATTCCTTAAATTTGTTATGTTTCACATTCCCTTGGAAATGTCTTCTAAGTGACAAAAGTCGATCCTTTTCTTGAATGTTATTTAAATTATTAGCATTTTTCTAAAAGCTCATTTGTATCTGTGGTATTTCTTTATGAAATGTAATACAATCAAATTGCTTATCCAGATCCACACTGCATTACTCTTTTTATAATGGTGTGATAGCTGCATTCATTTTAGTTATACTGGTATAAAAGCTAGATGAAAACAGGGAGGGATCAGGACCCTATTCTCTTTATTAACGGATCAGGTTTTGCTGGAAACAAAGATTGAATGTTTTCTACTTTGCATATTCAAAATTATCTGTACCAAAAAAGGGAATAATGTCTATTGCCAAGACCTATACAAACTATTCATTATGTCTGGAAAGAGACGACAGGCTTAGTTCATTAAAAAGTTGTTAAATTTTTTATTAGACCCTGGCTAGTTAATCTATAAAAATGAACAAACCTCCTTTTCTCAAAGTTTTAATAGCTAGCTTGCATCATGCTGTGAAATACGTAAGCATGTGCACAAGAGATAGCTCAAGTTTTTAAAAGTTTTATATTTTCATACAGCTGCTTATCATATCAAACAGATGTAAATATACAGCAGTCTTGTTTAAGACACAGGAGTGTTTTCAATGAATATCTTGCATTATATTTAGTGTCTTTTATACATTACTTTGATCTATGATTTGTTCTGAGTGCCCTCTACTGAAAAGTAAGATGAAGTGATTAATTATTTAGAACCCAAATATATAATGCTTGCAAAACACACTAGACAGTTACTCATTAAAAGATATATGTATTGATATGTGAAAGGCTTTAGAGCAAATTTACTGTTTCAAAGAGAAGTGCATTATGCACATGCGTACATATGTATTTAAAAATGGTGGGTTTTTCTTCTGCTTCAGATTTTCTGAAATATTTTTTTATCATCTAAGATTATATAACAGCAGGAATTCAGTGCATTATTTGAGTAACAGACATCTCTTGAGAGCTTGCTTCAAAACCTCTGGGAGTCAGAAAGAATCTTCTCATTAGTTCAAGTGGCTCTGGGTTGGACCTAAGTCGGTCATTATTATTAATCAGTCATATAGACAACTTCAGGATTATTCTGCTACTATAGGACAATAATAAACTAGAGAAAGTAAAAACAGTGGGTGGTTGAAATTTGGCTACCAAGAAACCAATTATGGATGCATATACATATGTTATATGTATATATATAAAATATGCATATACCTTTCTGTACAGTAAAATCAGATGTCCATCTCAAACGCTAATTGAATTCTTACTGTGCAGCAAGATTCTCACTATGAACCATCATGATTCTACTCAATTGATATTAAACAAAATTAATAATTCAAAGTGCTGTATTATTTTATTTTTTTAAGTGTCAAATGCATCATTTTGTATAGTATCTTAATCTGTTCGTTTTGTTTTTGTTTTGTTTTTGTTTTCTTTTTTTTAAATGCTCCAAAACTGTAGGCATACACACTGTTTTATTGGGATAGTATAGACACGCATTCCCAGTCTGTTTTTCAGAGGAACCAAGTCATCTCTGATATGGTCTAACACTGCTCCCAGCCACAGGACATACAGATTTTTGCTTGAGATGATTGATAAAACCAGCAAATTATGATGCTCCCTCAAGCATACTGTTTACTGAGTGCGGGTAAGAGTGCAAGTTATCTGGTACTGCCAGCCAAAATGAACGAGCTAGACATCCCTTGTCAATAGAATGTAACCCTAAACTCTTTCCATCATACTGTAATAAATACATGTCACCAGCTCTTGAATCAAAACCGTGTGTCTCTGAAATTTATCAGATAACTTCACTAATTCTCTCTCTACTCAACACACTGGTCACTCATATATATTTGTGTTAATCTCAGCCTCCTGTTCTAGTCTGATTTTCTACTCTAGATCCTGTCCTAAAATTACCTTTTAAGCAAAATTTGCTGCTTCTTTTGTTGTATTAGGATTTTTTTACTACCAGGCATAATTGTATGCATTCAATTATCTTTTATTTCCTTAGTTTACCTACCTTTTCTTGGATTTTTTTTATTTATTTATTTATTTAAATTGTTAAATTTTTTTAATGTTTTTCCTTAGTCCCCCTGAAGAACCTCTTCTGGTTAGTAATTCTCACCACTCAGGTAGCTGACTCACTTCAACTCGTGTTCATGCCAGTCTTTCTTCTATTTTACACTTTATTTTAATTAGACTTGTCCACCAAATATCACATAATTATTGTGTACTGCAAGTGTTTCTAAGTGTTTTATAACAGATGCATTAGATGTCAGTCTCCATTATGTCTGCATGCTGATTTTTCCATGAAAACCACTTTCAGTTCATGATTTTAACTATGACTTCCACAAGAAATACCAATATAAAACTAGTTCACTAGCTCCCAGTCTTACCATCTTCTCTAATGTTCTCAGATTACCTTCCTATTTAGGAATTCTATAATGTTATATCATTTATGATGTGGAAAAAGTTATACAAAGATAATTACTATTCAGGTTTGCTCTTCATACACAAAATGTATAACATATATACAAGTCTGCAAATCTGCAGACACACACATTTATTTTTCTCTTTTATTAAGACTGTCCCAACCCAGCCTATTCCAGTCCATTCTTTGAACAGACTTCCCATGTCTATGAGAGGCCATGTCTATGCATTATAAGGAATTCCACACAGCAGCACAGCAATACCAGGTCAATACATTGATATGTTTGTAGGTCAGATTCTCATCTTCGGTCCAAACTCTGCTGTCATTCAGACAGCTTAGCAGGGTAAGGAATTTCTCGTTCTTCCTAATCATTCTAACACACTGCCATGCAACACCAAGAATATGTGGGTACAGGGAAAAGAACAGACTCCCAAAGAAGGTAGTTCCCCTTAATGAACAAAGGCTGTAATCACAAGAGTAGTGTATAAAGAGTGGGCTCTACACATCTCAGTGCTGCCAGTTGTAGCAACATGTGAAGCCCACATGGGCCTATGCATATTCACAGTCTCACTGATTCACAGAATTTTTGGAGTTAAAAGGGACCTCTAGAGATCATCTAGTCCAACCACCCCACCAAAGCACGTTTGCCTAGAGCCCAGGGTTGCATCCAGGCAGGTTTTGCATATCTCTAGAGAACGAGACACCATATTCCCCCTGGGCAGACTGCACCAGTGCTTCATCACTGTCACAGTAAAGAAATTTTTCCTCATATCTAAATGGAATGTCCTGAATGTGCCCATCATTCAATCCTGTGCACATTGCCCCTTGTCCTGTCACTGGGCACCACAGAAAAGAGTCTGTATATATCCTCCTTGCATTGACCCTTTATCATGGATGATGTCCATCAGTGAACAAATTCAAGCACACATGATTCTGTGAGGAGCTGGGAGGCTAGTGAAAGGGGAATGGCTTTCTGCAGAACCTCTTGGTTCTATAGTTTCAACATCTTTCTACAGGTGCTGTTACATTAAAAGACTAAAATTCTAAATCACAGCATTGGACTTACTGTCCTCACTGGCATTCATATCCCTGTCTGAGTGGGCCATCCCTTCACAGTCAATGGAAAAGAATCAGTATGCTGAGTGACAAATTTATCTCGCCTTAAGGTAAACAAATAAGAGGGCTCAGATAAATCACAGTGCAGTACCCACTTTTGTCCATAAGCTATAAACGGATGACAGCTGAGATACATGCATCTACAGTGTACATATTTAAATGTAGATTAGATCAATCATATCTACAACTTCTACAGTCATCTTTTATAGACCTAGGTCTTTAGCACTCGTGAGCTGAGATTTCTAGCTGATCTTTAGCTGATGGACTGGCACAATGGAGTCACAATCTGTTAATGTACTTTTAATAAAATTTTAGGCTGCTTTGAAAGACAGCAAAACCTCAACAGAATCTGAGTATAGGACAAGTCTCATAACCATACCTACAAGTGGATTCTTTGAAGGCTTCTTTACATTAAATCAAATTATTAGATACAGAGAAGAGTTTGGCCGTATTTGTATATTTACTGGGAGGAGAAATTGATGTCTACAGTGGCAGATTCAGAATCCATGTAAAAGCTATTAAGTTTATGAAAAAGCTTACTTTTTTCTCCTTTTGCTCTAAAACCTGCATTTTTAACATTCATCTTCTAAGAGTTTTTTTCCCTAAGGGCATCATTCACTCTTAAGAAAGGAACACAAAACACACAGTGTTAAGTTATTTGGCAGTTATTCTACCCTAAAACTGTGACTTTATTTCTCAATTTTACAGTGAATGGATGCTGTAATTAGAGTACTCCAGAGATTTGTTCTCAGTCAGTTAATATATAACTGATTCAAATCAACATAATACTATTTTATCATTATATTTGCTGCCTTTAAGCATGGAAACCATTTGGAAAAAGCTCATATTTTTAAGAGAAAAAGTACTTGTGACAAGTAATTATTAAAACATGTAGGAGTGACATTTTACAGGTATAGATTTTCTTAAGGGACTTTGAAATGGTAAAGCATCCTCTACAACTCTGTCATGTTCCTTCTTAGTTAGGTATTTTATGAATGAAATACTTTTAATGAAACATTCTTAGGACACAGAGACCAGATATAAAAGAAGCTGCCTGTGAAAATTAGTGAACCACATGTTTTAGAACTCAGAGGTACTAGCAAGAATATTTGGCTCTGCTCCCACCTCTTTACTTTGTGCCTCACTAGACTATTTATTTAAATACTGTTCATATATATACACAATGATTGAATGACAAGTTAGAAATCCTGATATGAAATCTTGATAAGAATATTCATGATTCAGCCACATTTGAAACATGTTGGTTTACATGCTTGAGTTGTTACTATGGCTATACTGTCCTATATCCTAATCCATTCTGACATCTGTGTATACATCACAGGACTCCTGTTAGTGTGGTGGGCCAATGTGACAGCATATTCATACATGTAGAAAACATCAGTTTTTCAATAAACATTAAATATATATGTAGTGTACTTAAAATATCCCTCATATAGCCTTCACAATTATTAATAACTCTGACCTCTACTCTGGTTCTGCTGCTGTCAGTTTCCTCAGTGTTCACATACTAGATCAAGACAGTTGTAAATATTGTATTTTGTTGAAAGGATAATTAATTTAAGATAGGTAATCAGATATTGGGGTGGGGTGGAGGGAATCAGCATTCCTGGCATTTATTTATGCCAATTGCCAAGTGAAAGGGAAAAGACAACCCTTCAAAGAGGTGCAGGATGATTCTTTCAGTGCACCAGACTTGCCCATTTTGTCAGTCAGTGCTCGTAGAAAAACTGATGTCGTGGTCCTATGTACTCCCTTCATATCTATTCTGCAAAGCCATGTACATTGCTAGCCCCCATCCCTATCTAATTATTCACTCGGTAGCAACTGCACTCTGCTTGCTAATGAAAGATGCCATAAACAGGTCTCTGCATGGTGCTAACACATTGTCTTTGTGCATTGTTTCTGGCTTATTCCCCTGACTGTAAAGTGATTAAGGGCTAGGAAGAAATCCCTGAAATGACTGATTACAGAAAATTGAAGCTATGTCAATTAGAATTACCAGAGATTAGTTCCTTTCTCTCAATGAAAAAAATAAAAATTTAAGAAAAATAAATTACAAATTATTAGAGAATAAAAATAATCCTTTTAAGCCTAACAGAATTTATTTTCCATGACCTAGGAGGGTAACAGGCTCTCTCAGAATCAGCACGTGATATATCACTTTATGATTGGGCACATTACTGCGGTCCCATGTTTAGCCAAAGTATTATGGAGCAGTACAAAAGACAAGAACAGCAGGGAGAATCTGATTAATCTTCAGCTGCCTAAGGGGACTGCCTTTCTTGAGGATGGTCAAGGAGTATTGCATTCCTGCTGCCACCATCAGACCTTCAAAGAACATACCACACTGTGCAAATAGCAAACCTGGCTTGTAGGACATGTCAGACACCCTGTTAGGGCAGCTCTTTTTTTCCCCGGCAGAATAAGGGCAGGTGGCAAGGAGCGGAGGAAGATAGCAGGGTGAGACTCAACCACAGATGTGTGTTGAGTGGCATTTTTTTTCTGAGTAAATTTTCCAGCATCTGCTGTGAACAAGAAAAATGAATCAGGAGCCACTGATTAAGAGTTACGAATTAAGCTCAGTCCTGACACAAATGGACATAATTTCTGTTGTGACTAAATGGCATTGTACCCACTTAAGTCAAAGCTGAATTTGGCCAGTAACATATAGCAAGTTCCAAACTGGTTATGACAGAGATAATTAAGAAATAATGACAGTGGAATAGAACAATGTCACAGGATAAAGGTCTCCTGCCACTCAACAGATGCTGAAATGAGGCTCATTTATCATGAATGAATGTCGAGGCAGAGCTGGTGTCTTTTAAAAGCATGAAGTTTTACTCTTCTGACAATGCTGAATAGTGAATATTTGTTTCTATTATGAGGAACTAAATGATTGACACAGATGTAATAATTTTGTCCAGTGGCTATTGATAACGTAGATGAACAGGTGTTCATTTCATAAATACTTGACCTATTTTATTCTAATTAGATTAGAGAGGAGATGTCTTAATGTATTGTAGCAAAAGAGTGCAATCCCTCAAGGCAAACATTTTTGTTGTATTTGCACTACCACAAATTGTTAGGTTTGTACTGCTCCATTAGGACCTAATCATACATGCACCGAATAGTGTTGCTGTGAGAGGGGGATGCAACATAACAGGCCACAAAATCCTTAATTTATTAAGTTTTTTAAATGAAATATATTTGGGAGTTGTTATAGGAGGCACTCTACTATGAAGTGATCAAGTACAGAGGAACAAAAATTACAATCACCAAAATACTTGTAGCTGGATTCAGGTTGATAATAGCTTTTGGAAATCAGTAAGGAGCATTCTCATAGCCATCTCACTAGAAGGCATCCAGAGATATAAATTCATTAGATGCAGAAGAATAGCCCAAATGCATCAGTAAAATCTGGCTGCATTGAACTATTCTAGTAGCAAAACATACCTTACTTCACCAAGGCTTATGGTTGACTTGCAGTACCAGAGAGAGAGTATTTTGAGGAAGCTGTCTTTGCAGAAAAATGTTGAAAAATCTGCTGAGAAAGAAAAAAAAATATTCTGAGTTCTTCTCCTACTTCACAAATCATGAGATTATTTCAGCATGATTTCTTATCCACAGATGAAGAAACCTCTCTAATGCCAGTCACAACCTCATTCCTCAGTAAGTGAAATTAGGAGAAAGAAGGGAAGATAAATGGAAGAAAAATGGCAACAGAAATTGTTAACACGTTACCATTCAATAGACTGTGTCACAGAATCACAGAATTACTGAGGCTGTGTCCTTTTAAGGTGCCATGTCACAGACACATGCTTGAAAACGTTGCCTCTCTGTGACCTTCCCTTTCTTCTGTTTCAAAAAGTAGGTGAAAAATAATATAAAAGGAGGCTGTGTGATGCAGGTGATACAGCCAGCTGTCACAGAGCAGTGGCAAGCCCCTTGACTGAGAAATCGCAGCTATAAAAGGCTTATTAGCCTCAAAAATACTTTATCTGGTAAAAAAAACAAAAACAAAAACAAAAAAACCCAACCAACAACTATTGGAGGAGAAAAATGGGTCCAGACTGTTCTCACCTCTTCCAACACATAATTAACCATCACACAACAGGAATCACTGATACCTTCCTGCACTGTCTGTCACCAGCATGGAGCTATCCTCTCACAGAGCACCACATCTCCAACCACTGTCTTGCCCCATTTAAGACTGAAGATTAGCTAGATGAGGTTTTCTAAGCACCCTTTACTTCCATCTAATATTAATTATGACCTTTTACATATTAACTGTCAGGGCCCTGAGGTCACTGCCAGGCCAGACATACCCTGCTTATGCTCTGGAGCTCCCCTCACCCTGTCCACTGCCCCACCAAGCTGGGCCCACATCCTAGCTCAATCTCAGCCCATCCCTGTCCCCAGGAATCTGCCATATGAGCTGCCTTGTACATGGGGGGAGAGGACAGGACAGGCTGACAGGCCTCGGCCTGCTGACCCTCACACAGGGAGCCAGCATTGTTCCTGGGTCCATGGCCCTCTGGAAGCTGCTGCCCCTTCCCGCAGCCTCCCAAGAACATATTTGTTCATTTTGCAGTCATTGTGGTTCTCAGCTTGTGTATACATAACTGGTTAGGCAGACCTTAAAGTTTTCAGAGGGGGGAAAATGGCATGCTGGACCACACAGCCATTCCCCCAGATGGACAGGATGAGCTCTTGGGATATGCTGGCTTTTGGGTCAATTGCTTCACTATTCCTTCTGCTCAGCTAGCCACAGAGAAGACCATAGCATGTGCTTATGACTTTGCCGTGGAAGACAAAACAAAACAACAAAAAGCCCAACAAGGTATTTTATTTAATTACCAGGTAGGAGCTGAAAAGCAAACAATTCACAGTGGATTCAGGACTCTGAGAAAGCAAAAACTTCCCCATCCTGTGTTTCTTTGTGTATTACAAAGCACAATTTGAAATAGAACATCAATCACTTTGTCCTCTGTCCCTAACCAATTATTCTCAAAGAATTACAACATATTAGATCTCCATAAATTATTCCATGCCATATATCTTGTAAAATACATCTCCACAAAATTGCAAACGCTGTTTGCTGTTGGCTATCACAAGTTGCTGCAGCTCTCTGTGCAGGTCCTGTATGACTCTTTTTGCTCAGACTTGTAGTCTTGAGTATCAACTACACCAAATGAAGCATAAAAAAATAATGGTTGCTTAGCACTTCTGAGAATTGAGGAAACATCTGTTTAGACCAAATGTGGAGGGCTCTCTTTGTGATTATGGTACTTATTCATAGGGAATTATAAGTTGGAAAAAGCAACCCAGATGAGGGCTCCATTGTACCAGGTACTATGAAAGTGGGAAAAGAAGACTTTTTTCCTTTTTTTTTTTTTTTTTTTTTTTGTTATATAAATATAGTTCATTAAAAAATAATTACAGGGCCGCTGTTTCTAAAGGGTTTATAATTAATTAGGCAAGA